>SJYV01003368.1:2955745-3030163 GCA_006410875.1 Neotragus pygmaeus
TGCGGAGGGGTGAAGCGAGGCGAGGTGGCGGGGCGCTCTGGGCGGCCACCCAGGGCAGCGAGGGCGGGGTGCCGGAGCCCCAGAAAGTGCGGTGATGCCTGCATATAATCCCCTTTCCCCCGGCACAAGTGTCATCCCGAACTTCCCGAATACTGTGGGTCAGCAATTCCAGGAATTTATCTAGATAAACGAACCCAACAGGTGTGCACAAGTCCTGCGACCGACGGAATGGGGGATGGGAGGACCTCGGGTTAAGTTTGGAGCCGCAATCCCCCTCACCTGTGGGACCGACCCTGTCTGCCTCTAGAATGGTGGGAAGATTTTAAGATTACTAATAAAACGTCTAGCAGAGTGTTTGGCACACTAAATGTTCAATCAGAGTTAACTTTTATTAGCATTCGTAGTAGTATTTCATCCCTAGGTTTCTGAGCAGTGGTTCAAAGTGCCATTGAAGAAATAGGTTTAATACGTTAAAATGGTTACTGAATGCTAAGCGAGAAAAAAAAAGATTGATTATAATACAAAATAGTTTACGATATATGTGCAAAGAAAAAAAGTAGTATATGCTTAAGTTAGGGAAAGNGAGCAGTGGTTCAAAGTGCCATTGAAGAAATAGGTTTAATACGTTAAAATGGTTACTGAATGCTAAGCGAGAAAAAAAAAGATTGATTATAATACAAAATAGTTTACGATATATGTGCAAAGAAAAAAAGTAGTATATGCTTAAGTTAGGGAAAGTGGGGAATGAATTCAAGTCATTTACCTTTTTCTTCTGGGTCTTAAAGTAATGTGTGTCCCAAGCCAAGCGTTCTTTTGGGAAATGACTTTAGGTAACATACATGCATAGACAAAACGATGAAAATGCACTAAAGCAGTGGTCATGGAACTCCTAATTTTCTTTTCTTTTTCCTTGCTTTCCTTTTTCTATTTTCTTTCCTTCTGCAATGACCATGTATTCCCTCTCAAGACAGGAATAAAAGGCTGAGCTTTTTCAGACAGGCAAGAACAGGTGCTCAGTTTGAGTGAAGAATTCAAATCCTTTGCACTGTCCAGACTGCATTGTTACTTTGGTGTCTTCTTTTTCTCTTGCCTTTTTCAGGGCCTCTACAGAAGGGGCTTCCTGGTCTTTTCTCCCCTTTCTCTCCTGAGATTCCCAACCCTCTTCTGGGGCCCCTGCAGTATGCTTTCAGCTGTCTTCCTGCTTGGGTCTTCTGGAAGAGCAGGGATGCAAAAACTCAAGGATTTTTCTTGAAGCTGAGTGTGGCAGGTCTGCTGTTTACCTTCTGATCATCTCTGTTTGAGGTGGTTTTGGTGAAGGGTGACGGAAATTATCAGGAGGCTTGAGGACCCCCCACCCCCAAACCCCATTGCAAATGGACATGGTCCTAGAGCTTTATTTCTTTTATATGAAGATGAATTTGAGGGAAATGATGAAGGTTTGAGGAGGGATGGTCAGACAGGCAGAAAGCACACAGAGGAAATCAACCAGGTAAGCCAAGAACAGAACTCAAATATCCCAGAGCCTACTTTCCAGCTCTCTGAACAGCGCATGGCTGAGTGCCGAGCTCTGATGGTGGTGGTTTAGTCTTTAAGTCATGTCTGACTATTGCAACCCTATGGATTGTAGCTCATCAGGCTCCTCTGTCCATGGAATTTCCCTGGCAAGAATACTGGAGTGGGTTGCCATTTCCTTCTCCAGGGGATCTTTCTGACCCAAGGATAGAATCCAGGTCTCCTGCATTGCAGGCAGATATTTTACTGACTGAACCACCAAGGAAGCCCCCAACCCTAGATAAGTCCCCTTACCTCTCTGGGCCTTGGTTTCCCGTCTGTAAAATAAGATGATTCCATAGGCCAAGCACTTCCTAATTGATGACTTTCAATCCCCTGGTATTTGCTAAGACAAACCAGGGATTTATGTTAGGAAACAAATGGAAACATCTGTTTTAATTGTAATGATAAATAATGAACCTCTAAAAAATAAAACAATTACTTAAATGGTTTCTCTTTATAATCAGTGAGTTGAGAGTCTCACTGTATTTGGAATGAGAATGAAGAGTGAGAGAAATCAGATGCTCATGGCTGAGATCCTCTAGTGGATGTATCCTTCCATTGTTGCCACTGTCTAGTTTAATGATTCATAGTTGCATAGTGCTTGAGTCTTAACCACAGTGGCAAATTTCAGTGGGAAATCTCTTTACTTCATCATTTAGGAGCAAGGTATAAAAAACTATCAAAATAAAAGCACTTGATTTTCTTGAGTGAAATGGAAGAGTTTCAAACATCTGGTCAGAAGGGCAGTTTTGGTCTATTTTGATATGGTGACTTGTAGTTTATCTTCATTATGGTATACGTTCAGTCTTGAGATAAAACATAACATGCTGATTTTTGAACTGATTTTTATACTGATGCTTTCAGATGATTTTCATGCATCGCCTCACAGAGCTAGTTCAAAGTAAGTCAAACTACATGCATCTTTTGCTTCCTGGGGGAAAACCCTCAAAGTTTGTTTCTATGAAAATGTTACTAGAGGTGGGATTAAATACAATTTAAATATCTTTAAAAATATTATGCTGAACTTAAACATGTTTTGCTTTTTAAAAAGCTAATTGATCATTTATCGTGGACAGTTACACCAGTCGACACAAATCCCTAAAAGGGGTTTGAGATTACACATCACTTGTGAAATTTACAGGTCATATAGATTCGGGAAATTTGTTGGATACTTCGATCCATAGTCTCTCGTCATTTCCAGTTTCAGTGCTATTGAATTCGAAAGTAGGGGATTTGGAATTCCAAATTCCTAATTCCAAACTAGGAAACGACGAAATTCAAGTTTGCAGTTTATGCCTGTACATCCACACCTTGCAACTGTACCTGCCAGACGGTGCGCGGAGTCCTCCAGGCCTCCAGAGGGCACCAATGGTCTCCTTTCATTGCTGAGCTTGTACCGTGGTTGTTTGGTCTGGGGGCAAGGCCGTCGGGGCGGGATGCGCATGCGCGGTCGCGGCGGGGGCGGGGACAGGGCTGTTAGTTGCCATCTGAGAAGGAAGCCGCCGACAGCGTGCGGAGTGAGGGGCGGGACCTGGAGGCCTGCGGAGGTTCAGGCTGCAGAGGCCGGGCCATGCGGGGGCGCCGGGGTATGGGGTCCCCCGAGCCGGCGGTGGTGGCCGCCACCGTTCTGCTGCTGCTGAGCGGGGTAGAGCCGGCGTGCGGCTCCGAGGACATCGTGGTGGGTTGCGGGGGCTTCGTCAAGTCGGACGTGGAGATCAACTACTCGCTCATTGAGGTGAGTGCCCGCCCCGCGGCCCGGAGCTCGGTGTGTGACCCGGGGCCAGGCGCGCAGCCTGGCTGAGCCGCGGTGGCCTCGCCTCCCGGGCGGTTGCCACCAGCCCTCCCCGCAACTCCCCGCATTCTGGGAGCCCTTTCCTCTTGAGAGGCGCCGCTTTCTGCGGGCTCTCCGCTGGTCTCCTCCCCCCTAGCGCTGGAGTGGGAGTTCTTATCTTGGGGTCAGCTACGCGGTGCGGTGGGGGGTGGGGGGCGGAGCTCTGAAGGTGTGTGCATATGGGTGTGAAGGACGTTTTTGGTGACGATGATAATGGTTTATAACTTTTGTTAGGTCACACATAACTAAGGATCCTCCAGATCGAGACCCCAGATACTTAAGAAGGCAAACTCCAGATCTCCACAATGCAGGCCCGAGATCTCTTAAAACCCACTCTCAGCAGAACGCAGACCCCAGATCCTCAAGCCCCCAGGAACCCACACCTTCTGAAACTCAGATTTCCTGAAACCGATATTCCAGAACCTAGAGACCGCAAGACTTAACCCCCACAGCACTGAGTTACCCCCAAATTCTAATCGACCATTCCTCCTACCCTCTGGGAAGCTTTAAAAGAGCATGAATTCTACTCTCAGAGATCATGACCCAGTTACTGTCTCTTGGCATCTCTGGGACTGGGAAACTATTTTTAATCTCCCTGGTTCCCCCATTGGGACCCCTTTCCTCCGATAATGAAGAGTTGTTAGCGCCCTGATCGCTAGGTAGTTATGGAATTACACAAGAGATTTCTACAGAAGTCTTTTTATTAAGTTGCAAAGCTCTCTACGGTCATACGGTTATTAGCTCAGTGGAACTGTGACCCAGAAAGCTTTTGTGAAGAGGAAGGGAGATAGATGGAGCTGGGCATAGAAAATCATTTGCAGGACAGATAGGAAGGGACCCCAAGGAGGGCTGGCCTCTATTTTAGGAGGGTAGTTACTGATGATGAGTCAAAAGAAGGGAATTAGAAAAGAAAGATGCTGGGAGATGCCAAAGAGAAGGGACTGGGGACCAAGACCCCAAAGGCATTCTGCCTGAGTAGCTAGAGGGCTATGGTGAAGAACTGAACCAGCGTGTTCCTACGAAACAGGTCCCTGAGAATTTGGGGGAGGGATCAGAAGTAGATTCTACAGCTGTTTGACTTAGCCTTGCTCCAAGTCCCAGTTTTTGTTCCTGTAGCATGGTACAGATACTTAAGAAGGCAAACTCCGGATCCCCACAATGCAGGCCCGAGATCTCTTAAAACCCACTCTCAGCAGAACGCAGACCCCAGATCCTCAAACCCCCAGGAACCCACACCTTCTGAAACTCAGATTTCCTGAAACCGATATTCCAGAACCTAGAGACCGCAAGACTTAATCCCCACAGCACTGAGTTACCTCCAAATTCTAATCGACCATTCCTCCTACCCTCTGGGAAGCTTTAAAAGAGCATGAATTCTACTCTCAGAGATCATGACCCAGTTACTGTCTCTTGGCATCTCTGGGACTGGGAAACTATTTTTAATCTCCCTGGTTCCCCCATTGGGACCCCTTTCCTCCGATAATGAAGAGTTGTTAGCGCCCTGATCGCTAGGTAGTTATGGAATTACACAAGAGATTTCTACAGAAGTCTTTTTATTAAGTTGCAAAGCTCTCTACGGTCATACGGTTATTAGCTCAGTGGAACTGTGACCCAGAAAGCTTTTGTGAAGAGGAAGGGAGATAGATGGAGCTGGGCATAGAAAATCATTTGCAGGACAGATAGGAAGGGACCCCAAGGAGGGCTGGCCTCTATTTTAGGAGGGTAGTTACTGATGATGAGTCAAAAGAAGGGAATTAGAAAAGAAAGATGCTGGGAGATGCCAAAGAGAAGGGACTGGGGACCAAGACCCCAAAGGCATTCTGCCTGAGTAGCTAGAGGGCTATGGTGAAGAACTGAACCAGCGTGTTCCTACGAAACAGGTCCCTGAGAATTTGGGGGAGGGATCAGAAGTAGATTCTACAGCTGTTTGACTTAGCCTTGCTCCAAGTCCCAGTTTTTGTTCCTGTAGCATGGTACAGATACTTAAGAAGGCAAACTCCGGATCCCCACAATGCAGGCCCGAGATCTCTTAAAACCCACTCTCAGCAGAACGCAGACCCCAGATCCTCAAACCCCCAGGAACCCACACCTTCTGAAACTCAGATTTCCTGAAACCGATATTCCAGAACCTAGAGACCGCAAGACTTAATCCCCACAGCACTGAGTTACCTCCAAATTCTAATCGACCATTCCTCCTACCCTCTGGGAAGCTTTAAAAGAGCATGAAGTCTCATCCCAGAGATCATGACCCAGTTACTGTCTCTTGGCATCTGTGGGACTGGGAAACTATTTTTAATCTCCCTGGTTCCCCCACTGGGACCCCTTTCCTCCGATAATGAAGAGTTGTCAGCGCCCTGATCGCTGGGTGGTTATTGGAATTACACAAGAGTTGGAGAGAGGCTGCAGAGGTCAGCATCGTGTATTTCCTAAAGAAGTTACTCATCAGCTTCAGGACCCCTATATCTGTAGCTTTTCCATCATTCTTGGTCTTAAGAAGTCAGGCTTGGGACATCCTTGAAGGTCCAGTGGTTAAGAGTTCAGCTTTCAATGCAGAGGGTTGTAGGTTCAATCCCTGGTCAGGGAACTAAGATTCCACAAACCCAGTGGGACATAAATAACCAGAACATAAATAACAGAAGCAATATTGTAGCAAATTCAATAAAGACTTTAAAAATGGTACACATCAAAAAAAAAAAATCTAAAAAGAAGTCAGGTGTTTAATGAGTCTACCCACTGGCAGTGGCAAGGCTTCTAGGGTCTCTGGGTGCCCATGCCACCTTCTGGGCTGTGGGCACAGGGCATTCCAGAAGCTGTCTTGAACGGCTTTGCAACTTGTAGCTTCCTGGGGCTTCAGGAGAAACGTGTAGAGCGCTAGGGACACTCCCACCCCAAACACCTAATAGTGACTGGGAGAGTGGAGGGCAGGTTCTGTGACCTAGTGTGAAGAATGTTCCCCGAGCCCTAGGGCTGCCTGTCCAGATGGCCTGAGAAATTCATTCTTTCTTCATTTCTGGTTATGAAAGCTAGTGTTTCATACACATAATGTATCTTGCCATTCTTTGTCCTAACCTGTGCTTTACAGAATAAATGTAAATAAGATATTTTACAGTCATTTCTGGGTTGTGTTTTCTGTATCCCAGTAAAACTGCCTTCAGTCTTCTCCCTCCTTCTTCCCTTCTGGGTATTTTCCCATCATATTCATTCAGTTAGTAACTGTTGAAGGCCGGCGTGTTCTGAAGCCTTGTCCCTGGTGGATACAACAGTTCAGTGAAGAGAGCAGACAAAGTACCTCAAAAACAAAAACTATATTGGTTGCTAATTCTTTAACAGTTAGGAGGTTTCACATTAAAAACTGCATTCCTGATTTCCCTGGAAAGCCAGCTGATCTTTGGGCTGCAAAACTTGGCTTGGGTTAGGAAGCAGTCCTGTCCCCTTTTAGATGAATGCCCATTGATGGGACTTCCCTGGCTCCTTCTGGACAGGTGGATCTTCAGTCCCTGTTTTAAGTGCATGCATCTGGGAATTTCTTTCTGGCCTGTGAATAAGGTCGGGTATTTATGGAGTGTTCACACTACATAAGACACTGGCCCAGGCACCATGAAGTGTCAGCCCTGGTCACTGCCCGTGGGAGCCTGCAGTCTATACATAATTGCAGTGTTCCTTTCCCATGCACACACGTTGTGAATTTGCTGCTTTCTACATCGTCTTAGCTGGTATGACTGGGTTCTATCGTTTTCGTGTTATAGTCACAGATCATTAACATTGAAAGTTTTTAGATGGATGTTACTCCCAAGTATTAATATTTTGAGGTTCTTTATACAGATCGCTGGCCCTCACCTTAGACCTTCTGTTTTAGAAACAGAAATGGAGTTCAGGAATTGCATTTTTTTTTAAGGTACTTAAAAAAAAAAAAAGAAGTATAGTTGACTTACAGTGCTGTGTTTAGTCCCTGGCGTACAGCAAAGTGATTCCGTTATACGTGTATGTACATTCTTTTTCATATTCTTTTTCATTGAAGTTTATTGCAGGATATTGAATATAGTTCCCTGTGCTATTCAACTGTACCTGGTTGTTTATTCCTCTCTATACATGGTAGCTTGCTTCTGGTAGTCCCAAATTTCCAATCCAACCCTCCCCAGGAATTGCATTTTAACAAGCCCGTTTCTAATAGCAGAATTGGTTTTAGACCCCAAAACAACATAGAGACAGCCTAAAATAAACTGAAAAGCATTGACAAGTACAACTTTTTAGACTAGTTTCTAATCTGAAGAATAGCAAATCACATTATTTGGGATGCTTTGTCTTATTTCCCTCTGTCTGTAATGCCCATTGTTAACAGCTTCCTAAAGTATGTCCTCAGCAAATGCATTTTGACTGAATGCAATGAGGTTCATTGTATGTAGCTAATTCTCAACGGTGATATCATGACTTGTCTTTCCTTTCTAGATAAAGTTGTACACCAAACATGGGACTTTGAAATACCAGACAGACTGTGCCCCTAACAATGGTTACTTTATGATCCCCTTGTATGATAAGGTAAGAAGAGAGAGCACTTTAGTGGTTTTTGATGGGAAGTTGTGAGTGTAGCCCACAGGGCTGCGCTAACTGGGAGAGTGGCTTTCCCAAGTGAGCAAATATACCTCTGTTTTGTAAGTTATAAGCGGAATATGGCAATTCTGGCCAAACTATGAGGGTGACGGCTTATGTACTGGCTTGATTGAATAGCAGTGATTCTCAATGTCTCCAGGGATACTTGGCAATGTCTAGAGACATTTTGGCTTTTACACCCGTGAGGGAGGGAGAGTGGTCCATTATCTCCTGCTTGGAGGCCAAGAATGGAGCTAAACAGGCTGCCATGCTGTGCAGGTCAGGGAAAATGTCAGTGGTTCCAAGTTCTGAGAAACCGTGACTTAATAGAACTTCCTATTAATACTTGCAAGCAGGTTAAAACATTGTTAAAAAGTTTTTTACACAGGGCTTCCCTGCCAGTGGAGGGGATACAGGTTTGACCCCTCTTCCCGAAAGATCCCACGTGCTGTGGGGCAGCTAAGCTCGTGTGCCATGACTACTGAGCCAGTGGTCTGCAACGGGAGAGGTCACTGGAGTGAAAACACTGGGCACCTTGGAGAGTAGCCCTTGCTTGCTGCAACTAGAGAAAGCTCACGCACACCCGTGAAGACCCAGCACAGCCAGTAAACAGACAAGCAAATAATTTAAAACCGTATTATACAAGTAGTGTGTGAGTTCATGAGTATTGTGGGGGGAAAAAAAAATCAAAGTTTTTAGAAGTATATGAAGTACATATATGTCCCCCTCCCTCTGTAGTGATGACTTCTGATAAAAGTTTTGGTGTGTATCCTAGCAGATGGCTTTCTCAGTATTTCAAGTTGTACAGATCATGCATGTACACCTACGCAGACATGCAAACACATGTGCTCAGAGATGGGTATCCGCATGCCTGTATTCCTACTCCCCACCCTCCCCACATTGCAGCTTTTTATGTGGAAATGTAGATAAACACAAGAAGTTACAAAAGTTATTACTAACAACACAGAGATAAATATTCTTGAACTTATATCTATACATAATACCTAAGATTGTTTTCTAGAGGTGGACTAGTTGATATTGAAGTCTGTTTTTTTTTTTTTTAAAGCATTCTCAGGGAAACTTTTACTCAAGTGTGTGTGAATAAAATCTCGTTTTAAGAATTGGCCTTAGTTTCTAAAGATCTGGCTGACCCTGGCAGACTTGAGGTTAAGGGTTAACATGAGACAGTAGAATGTTTGGTATTGAAAGACCATGAGTGGCTGAATACAGTGTCTCCAACTCTTTGCTGGATTAAGTAGGAGTTTCTGGGGTTGAACTTGCCACACTGGTAGGGAGTCAGAAGTCCACTCCCATTTATGAGCGCAAATACACTTGGAATTCCATTCCAGGTGTGAAAGTTCTACTTTCCCTGATTGTAAAAGTTGAAGCGTCATCAGTTCTTAGTCTTCAGCACTGATTTTTTTTTTCCCCTCTCATAGGGAGATTTCATTCTGAAGATTGAGCCTCCTCTAGGGTGGAGTTTTGGTAAGTTAACAAGTAACCAGGTATACTTTGTAAAGGATTAGGCTGTATGCTGAATATTAAATTGATGGAGTGCAGAGATTGTTAAAATATGAAGGATTCATTTCTAGTGTGCAAGAACTTTTTTTTTTTAACTGCTCCATCCCTGTTACTTTAGAGTAGATTGGATTTACTTTAGACCTATCCTAAGGTTTTCTTTCATGTTTCTTGAAATAGGCATCTTTTCTTGTACATGATAGAAAATTCTGTTTTTGCAGCTTCATTCATTAAGTGCCAGAAGAACTTGATGACTATAGGGGTCAGGAGTGGGGACATGATTTCTGGCCTGGGATGGCTTCTTTCTTAGCCCCCTCAGTGTTTTTTTTAATAAACTTTCTTTAGTGAATTAATGGTAATATTAAACATTGTGAAATTTGACATAAAAATTCAGATCTACTTAAGAAATCAGAAGATCTGACAACTTTGAGGCCTTACCAGCTCTGTGACAACTTTGGATGAGTTATTTCCACTGGGTCAGCATCCATCAGGCTCCCAGATGGCTCATTGGTAAAGCCTCCACCTGCTAGTGCAGGAAACACAAGAGACACAGGTTCGATCCCTGGGTCAGGAAGATCCCTTGGAGGAGGAAATGGCAATCCACTCTGGTATTCTTGCCTGGGGAATCCCATGGATTGAGGAGCCTGGTGGGCTACAGTCCATGGGGTCGCAAAGAGTCGGACACAACTCTTAAAATGTGTGCATACATGATCAGTTGTGTCCGACTCTTAAAAGCAGCCTTTCTGCACACAGAAAAGCTGCAGACTTCCCTGAGGTGAGTGTCTTTTAGCACGGTTGGAGGAGTGAAAGTGGGGTTGATCAGAAGAAAGGGTTCTACTGTGGTGTGGCTGATATTTTTGGAGAGCAGAGCCTGGATATTTCGGTGGGTGTGTGATCCCAGTTCTGTAGCTTGAGGGGAGAAAGGGGGCCCAGTTGTTCCTACCAGGCCTGCCCGTGAGTTAGGGGAGGAGGAATTGGGTCCCTGCTGTCACAGAGGCAGCACATGCATCTGGGAGACAAAGTTCTCTCTCAGGTCACAGCCGGGGCTGCCTGACTGCTGGGGTCCAGAAACTGGAGGGGAGTCAGAGCCAAGCCCTGGCCTGAGAGGTCACAGATTGGAGGCTTGCGCGAGTGTTTTGTTTGAATCCCCTCCCTTCTTGTCAATTCTTTTCCTTTTGATAAGCTTGTTAATTAAATCATAGCATGCGTGTGCATGCGTGTGTGCATGTGTGTGTGTGTGTGCGTGTGCGTGTGTGCATGCATGTGTGCATGTGTGCATGTGTGCTAAATCACTTCAGCCGTGTCCGACTCTGTGCGACCCTATGGGCTGTGGCCCACCAGGCCCCTCTGTCCATGGGATTCTCCACCCACGAATACCGGAGTGGATTGCCATGCTCTCCTCCAGGGGATCTTTGTGACCCAGGGATAGAACCTGGTTCTCTTGGTTTCAGAAATTCTCATCACAGAGGTATCAGGCAGTGAAGTTCAACAAAATGAACACACATAAGCACCACCTAGGTGAGGAGACAGAACCTGACCAACTCCCAGAAGTGCTCCACCCCAGGTGCTTACTGACTGCCCTGCCCGACCTAAACTGATTGATTATTTTACCTGTTTTGATTAAATGGAATCATCCAAGGTACAGTTCGGTGCCTGGTTTCTTTCTCGATGTAGTTCACAGGGTTCATCCTTACTGTGTGTTACTGTGTTAATTCATTCGATTCCTGTGTGACAGAAAGTGATTCACCCCTTCTGCTGTTGGTGGGCAGTTGGATTGTGTCCCGATTTTGGCCACTGAGAATAGTGTTCCTATGAACGTCCTTGTTACTCCTGTGAATCTTGTGGTGCACACATGTCTGTGTTCCTGTTGAGCATTAATATATACCAGGGTGGAATTGTTGGGCAATAGACTTTTTACATGTAATCCAGCCCTAGTAGAGATTTTTAGACCGGCAGAGTAGGTGTTGCAGAGTTTTGCTCTAGCAGCCGTGTGTAAGAGTTCAGTCCTCCACGTCCTCATCACATTGGCTGTCGGCCTTTTTTATCTCAGCCGTCTTGGTGGTGGAGCAGTTTCAGCCACTCACTGTGGTCTCGATTTGCATTTCCTGATGGTCCGTGAGATTGTGTGTATTGGCCATTTGGATATTCTCTTTTGTGAGGTGCCTGATAAAGATTTTAACCATTTTTCACTGACATCTTCCCCTGTGTGTGTAATTCTTTATTTTACCTGACGTTCTCTTTTTAAAAAAATTATCTTTTTTTTTTTTTTTTTTGGCCCCACCACACAACACGTGGAATCTAAGTTCCCTGACCAGGGATCCAACCTGGGACCTTGGCAGTGGGAGTGCAGAGTCCTAGCCACCGGACTGCCAGGGAATTCCCCTGAAATTCTCTCGATTCGCCCATTTTTTTTCTGTACCTATCACTTCACATTCTTCCTAACTTTTTAAAAACTCACCTTTAACCCATATTATGATGAACTCTTCAGTTATTTTNGATGTAGCAATGATGGCAAACGGGATGAACATGCAGTTAGAACAATGCCATTCACAGCTGGGGAGATGCAGCGACGGTCAGCGTTGCCTGGCCAGCCACCCAGACAGGACCCGCCTGTGTCAGGGCCACTCGACCTTCATGCACGCAGGGCAGAGGGCAGGCACCCATATAGCTGTTGCTGACTCCAGGGCCACAGGCCTCGCAGGGCCCCCAGCCCAGGACACGGATGGGGGCAGGGCTCCTACAGATCAGGGACTGCGCTGCGGGCCCTGAGACGCCTGACCACGTCTCTGTAAGAACACTGAAGCTCTAAGCTCCCTTTTATGTAGCCGTCTGCCACAAAAGCTCTTAAATATTTTTACTCTTTAGTAAAAACTTGGCAAAACCTGATGCAAACATAGAGCCGATCACACAGAATTCACTCATTTGCTTCTACGAACCTGAATCCTCATGTGCTACAGAAACAGGAATGCCTATAAACAAAAACACACAGCACCTTCAGAGATGCAAAGAAGAAGGCTGGTGACTTAGGATGTGAAACTCAGAAGTAAGGGAAGGGGACTGTGGCAGGAGATGCCACAGCCTTGGACAAACCTCTGAAGCGTGTGCTTCAAGACACCACTGCTCTAGTCAGAATGTCATTTCGGGCCCCAGATTTCATGGGCTGGTGTTTAGGGTGATGAGGTCCCAAGGGTGAAGCGTCATGAGGGGTGAGAGCCTTTATTATGAAAGGAGCCCCACAGAGCTCCTGCCCCACTTGCACGTGGACCCAGAGAGAAAGCATGTCACCAGAAGGTGACTGTCCCAGTGCTCCANTCATCACAGTTCTTTGCGCAAGAGCCCAGAGCGGCTTCCGTTTGTTCCTGATAAGAGATCTGAATAAACTCTTTGGGGTTGGAGTCAAGCTCGTTATCACCTGCCCCTGACGCTTAATGCCATCTTGTGTCAGCGTCCATCTCAGCTCAGCGGGCCTGTCAGCCGATGGTTTTTTCAATTTTCTCTTTTAATTTTTTAATGAGTTCAATTAGTTACTTGGTTGTGGCCCTTTTTTTTTTTAAATATTATTTTTTGTCCTCACCATGTGGCATGTGGGATCTTCCTTCCCTAACCAGGGGTTGAACCCATGCTACCTGCAGTGGAAGCATGGTGTCTTACCCTCTGGACCGCCAGAAAAGTCCCCGTCCCCCATTCTTCACGCAGCTTTCCTCCCTTCCCACTTCTCTTCGTTTAGACACTTCCTCTCTCCTCACCTCTTCATGCCTCTCTGTCAGCACACACTTGAATGATCTGTGACTGACCCCTGCTGAACCACAGGGGCTGGTGTTTAGACTAGAATCCCTGGGGCTGAAGGAAAACATCAGCCTTCCTTCTCGTCAGCACACGAGCCCCTCTCCTTGCACACAGCCAGTGCCCAGTAAAGGCTGTCTGATGAGGATTTGAACAGTGAAGGATTGAATTTCATTTATGCTCCTTTAACTTTCTCAGGGCAAGTTTGTGGTAACTCATGCATCATTTTCTTGTGCTTGGAAGAGTAGTCCTAAATTACAAATATTCAGGTTGCTGGAAGAAAGTGAAGTGGTATTTTTTATTTCTTAGGTTTGCATTTTTTAAAGTTCTTCCTGGAGATTATGAAATCCTTGCAACTCATCCAACCTGGCCATTGAAAGAGGTGAGCGTTTATTTCTGTTAAGTTGATGGCCATGCCAACAGTGTGCTGGTCTGGGGACAAATGGAGTGGTTTTCCATTCCGGATGTGAAATTATTTTATGTTTTTTCTAGAGGTTCATGGAAAAAACAATGATGCTGCTGATTAGTTTGGTGGTGTTTATACAGGAAAACTCCCACACTGTAGCAGATGTTGCTTATGTTGATTTCTGTTTTAGGTAACAACATTGTCTTCCTGCTGTGAAGTTGGTTTGTTATTAACTTAGACCTATTTTAATCTAAATCAACACCAGAGGGGCCTGATGAGATTATTTTATTGTTCTTTTTTCTGTCTGTAACAGCAATACTTATTCTGAATTCTTGTTCTTGTGCCCAAGGAGAATATGTAAGAATGTTTATTGCAGCTTTGTTTGTAATAGCAGAATATTGTAGACAACCTTTATGTCCGTGAAGGGGAGAGTGGATTGTGGTTTCACCACGTGATAGAATTCTGTATACCAGCAATAACAAATGAACCAGAGCCACGCGTATCAATATGACTGTACTTAAAAACATAACATTGAAGGGAAAAGGGCAAGTTGCTGAAGGACAAGGAAATATGATACCATTTATATAGTGATTAGAAACACTTGTGATCAGAACCACTTCTGGATACATTCATGTGTGGAAAAACTATAAAGATGCTGCAAATGGGAATGGCAGATAGTGTATTCATTATGGTACTGATATCTGCAGAGGGAGGGGGAAGGGGTGTGCAGGTCTGCAGGGTCTAGAATTGTATTTCTTCTCTCTTATTCTTTAGCTGGTTGGAGCTTATAAGGTCTTCTTTGGTATAGATCCTTGTATCATTTTGTTTGACTGAAATAGTTTATAGTAAAAGATCGAAAAAAAGAAGACACCTACTAAATGTGGTTCTATAAATAACTGAAAAAACAGTTTGAAATAAGACCTAAAAGAAATTTCAAAAGGTTAGTTTTTATATTGGTTTTGAGGCTGTGTTTCATTCTTGCTGAAGAAGCATCAGAATTTCAGTTTTTACTCTGTGAGTTTTATGCATCTAAAAGTGATGGTATAATTCCACACCTCGATGTGTCTGTATCCTGTCTATGGTCTGGTTGTTAGGATTTTTCTCTTCTGGCCAGCATTTTAAAATGTTTCACTTAAAACTCAGTAGCTTACACGTTATAAATAGAATACATTTTAAGATTTGTGTTGTTCGTTCGTTGTATGCAAAAGGATTTTGAGTTTTTTCCTGTAAAATTGTGTTTTAAAGTAAAGCAGGCTATTAAAAGTCAGGAAAATGGTTGCCCTTTGGGGGAGCAGTATCAGAAAAGGAGCAGGAGGGGGCTTCTGAGGACCCAGTGTCTGTTCTGTGTCTGGGTGCTGGATGCATGGCGTGTTTGGGAAAATAACTGTTCCTGTGTGAATCGTACTTTAACGAAGAGATTAAAAATACATGGATGCATACCATTCAATATAGAAAAAAAATGTTCATTAAAAAAAATTGGAATGTACACAAGAACATAAAGGAGTGGAAATGGAAAATTTGGAAGGTGGAAAAGTGTGAAAGAAATAAAATGCCACCATCATCGTTTCCATTTTGCCACTTTTCCCTGCACTTCATCTTGCCCGTTAAAGATAGATCATGTTACACATTCATATGCAATTTTATGCCATTTCATTGGTTGCTTTTCTCCGACTTAATAGTTTAGTGGAAGCAGGTCCTCCTGTTGTTAAATGCTTTGTGAACATCTGTCCTTTTGGAAGTTACAATCTTCTTTTGTAGGCGAGCACTACTGTGCGAGTGACCAGCTCCAACGCCAACGCCGCGGGTCCCCTCATAGTGGCCGGCTACAACGTGTCTGGCTCTGTCCGCAGCGATGGGGAACCCATGAAAGGGGTGAAGTTTCTTCTCTTTTCTTCTTTAGTGACCAAAGAGGTAAGCAAAGAGGAGTGAAGAACAAGAGAGATTGTGGGCAGGGAGTGGAGGAGATAGGAGATCAGAGACTAAGAAATTCGGGTCAGTCACAGACATGGAAAACAAACTTAGGGTTACCCAAGGGGAAAGCTGGGTGGGGGAGGGATAAATTAGGAGCTTGACATTAACATATACACACTACTGAATATAAAATAGGTAAACAATAAGATCCTACTGTATAGCACAGAGGTGCATACTTACTCAGTCGTGTCTGACTCTTTGTGAGTCCATGGACTGTAGCCCGCCAGACTCCCCTGTCTATGGGATTTTTCAGGCAAGAATACTGGAGTGGGTTGCCATTTCCTCCTCCAGGGGATAGCACAGAGAACTATATTCAGTATCTTGTAATAAACTGTGTAATTATGGTGCTGGAAAAGACTCTTGAAAGTCCTATGGACTGCAAGGAGATCAAACCAGTCTACCTTAAGGAAATAAACTTTGAATATTCACTGGAAGGACTGATGCTGAAGTTGAAGCTCCAGTACTTTGGCCCCCTGATGCGAAGAGCCAGTTTACTGGAAAAGACCCTGATGCTTGGAAAGGTTGAGGACAGAAGGTGGAGGGGGCACCACAGAGGATGAGATGGTTGGATGGCATCACTGACTCAATGGACATGAGTTTGCACAAACCCTGGGTGATAGTGGAGGACAGGGAAGCCTGGTGTGTTGCAGTCCGTCAGTGACTGAACAGCAATAAGCTGTAATGGAGAAGAATCTGAAAAAGAACGTATATATGTATAACTGAATCACTTTGCTGTATAGCAGGACACAATTCAACATTGTAAACCAACTATACTTCAATTAAATAAAAAAATGCAGATCAAAGTTGATGGATAGTCTCACCATCTAAGAACCTTGTGTCTCTCTTTTGACTCACAATAAATTGAATGTCTGCTCTGGGAGGCAGTGTAATTCAGTGGAAAGTGCTTAGGCTTTGAAATCAAACAGACCCAGCTTCAGACAGATCCCAGCTCTGCCTCTGGGCAGCTGTGTGAACTTGGGCCTGTGTGGTTTCTCATCTGGACTGTGGTGATCCATGGTAGGGGAGGACAGTCAGGTGATTTTTTTTTTCTAAGAAGGCTGTACCATTTTTAACTTTGCAAATGAAAATTGAAGTGTCAGTCGCTCAGTCATGTCCAAGTCTTTGCAACTGCGTAGACTGCAGCCCACCAGGCTTCTCTTTTCATGGGATTCTCCAGGTAAGAATACTGGAGTGGATTGCCGCTTCCTTCTCCAGGGGATCTTCCTGACCCAGGGATTGAATCTGGATCTCCTGCATTACACTCAGATTCTTTACCATCTGAGCCCCCTGGGAAAACCTTAACTTTGCAAACTTATATGTAGAGATTTTTACATTGTGCTCTGTTCCCTACTGCATCGTAGGTTTCAGAAATATTTTGTGAAATAAAACTTATGCAAGTTTTTTGAAAGGTGGCTATTTGATAGTAATCAGAACGTCAAAATGGAAAAGGAAGTCATTTTGGCCTTTTTCTCCTGACATAGGATGTCCTGGGCTGCAACCTCGCCCCGGTGCCCGGATTCCAGCCCCAGGACGAGAATCTGGAGTACCTGTGCCATGCGGTCTCCAAAGAAGACGGCTCCTTCTCCTTCTATTCCCTGCCGAGCGGAGGCTACACTGTGGTGAGCAAAGCTGACTTCTGTTCTGTTTATGTTTGGGAGTCTTAACGACAGGCGGTATCAGTGCCCTTGCAATATCAAAGGACTGAATGGTTGACCTGCAGTTCCACAAACATTTTATTTAGCAGTAACTTAAGGTGTGACTCTGTCTCCTCAGTAACAGCTGCAGAAAGCCTAAGTCTTTCCTCTTTTAAATGTGAAACGATTATGATTAATAGTGTCTGTCTGCCCACTTTGAACCTCTATAGTTATTTGTGGGCTGCTGGCTTTGAGTGTTAGTACTGACGGTTGAATCATGTTCTTGGCTCTTGGTAATTAACAGACTTTTCTTTCCAGATTCCATTCTATAGAGGAGAGAGGATTACCTTTGACGTTGCTCCTTCCAGACTTGATTTTACTGTGGAACACGACAGCCTGAAAATTGAGGTAAGACTTCCCTTCCCTGCCTTCTGGAGGGACAGGTGTTGGAGTGCCCATTCCTGGCACAGGTGTTGCAAATGTGTTAAAAAACAATTAACATTTATCTAAAAGTGCTGTTGGAAAAAACAGAATCTTACACTTTCTTCCACTTTATTCTGGGATCCACGGAATCCTTCATGTCGCTCACATAACATCTGTATCTTAGTGAATTAGAGCCCTAGTTTTATCTATTTCATTCAGTGAGATATAGATGTGTTCACTGAGTGTCAGTGACATATATTTCAGGTACTGTTCTAGTGATGGGCTTATTGGAGTAATTGAAAGAGGCAAAAATTCCTCTTCTTGTGTAGTTCATGTTCTGATGGCAGAAGGAGATGATACATTTATAAATAAGTAAATCAGAAAGTATATGTGTTCTTTAGAAACAAAGCAAGAAGGGAGATTATACTGTTTCAAGGTCAAGTGGGGGTTGGGGTCTCCTGGGTTGTACTTGGGAAGGCCTCACGGGCAGGTGACTTTTGAGTAACACCCTGAAGGGGAAGAGGCAGTGAAGTGTACTTATGTCTACGGGAAGTGTGTGTAAGACACGGGCATGGCAGGTGCGGAAGTCCTGAAGCACGAGTGTGGCTAGGAGGTGTGGGGAACCCCAAGAGGCCAAGGCGGCTGGAACAGAGGGAGTGAGGGAGGGGAGGAGGAGGAGAGGGACCAGTGATGGGGCAGGTCGTGCAGGTCCTGCCGGGCTTTCTGGGCGACAGTTGGCACCACTGAAAGGTTCTGAGCAGAAGCAGGTGTGCCCCCCTGCCTGCCACGGTGAGCAGAGTCTGCAGGGGGCAAGGTGGAAGCGAGGGACCAGCCTGGAGGCTGTGGCAGGAGACCAGGTGACCTGACAGAGTCTGGGCCGTGTGGGCTGACAGGCGAGGTGACGGGTAGGGTGAGAGGTGGCCTGACAAACTCCTTAGACCTAAACCAGGTGGTGAACATGTTTTTCATCGCATTTCTATCTTTAATTACAGAGGTACTAAGATGGTTATTATAGAAAATGTGCTAGGTCAAATCCCCAAAGAAAACAGCAGCCTTTTATAAGTGGACCACCTAGTGTTACAGTTATTGAAAAAATTAGATTTTAATCGTTTACTTTTACATTAGAAAGGACTACATTGAAGTAGCTTAACTGGGTGGAAGCTAGGTTTCAGGTCACGTGCTCAGCGGGATTCTGACTCTGCCTTTTAAGATCCACTAAAGCATTTGACTGTTCTGCTGTGCGCTGGAGCCGGAACGGGATGGTAAAGGTCAAGTCCTTGGTTCTTCAAGGGACTTGCCCAGAAGCATGGGGGCAGGTGAGTGGGGAAACACATTTCCCGATTGCAAACCAAAGTTTTAAACAGACACGAGTGGAATTTCAGGAAGCAATCTATAAGCTAAATAATGTAGGACCGTTGAGTCTTGTTCTTTTACTTTATTTCTAACACATGGTTTAGTGCCAGGTACATGGCAGGTGCCTAATAAAGATGATTACTGAGCGAATAGATGATTTAATAAGTGGGTTAACCACATCTTTTTCGACAAAGAGCTATCTGACTAAAGAGGAAGCCATTTTCTTAAAGCTCTCGAATGCCGTCACATGCATGCATTCCATCCATTCATTCAGGAGTCATTTATTGAGTGCCTGCTGTGTACCAAGTGACTAAGACAGAAGAGGGCCCTGTTTTCATGGACCTCCCGTTCTAGTGGGAGGTAGACAAACTAGGAAGAAATCAAACAAGGACATTGGAAAGTTACTGGCTACTGGGAAGGTTTTTGCTGAAGCCTCTAAAGTAGATCTAGTGTGATGGTGAGTGCGTGGCTGGTGCAAGACACAGGGGCTCCCGAGAGAGGGGAGTCAGGGAGGGTGTCTCGGAGGTGGGGACGGTTTGAGCAGAACCTGAAGGATGAGATGGGGCGGCCTGTCTCCCATCTTCTCCAGGTGTGGGAGGAGATCCAAGCTGAGGGAGCAGCTGGTATGAAAGCCCCACATGGTGAAGGCACGTGGGAACCCCAGATCAGGGTGGCTGGAGCTCAGCTGCTGCGGAGGGCCGGGCCCTGGCCCTCACAGGCAGGGAGGGTGCAGACACATAAACCGAGCCGAGAACATGGGGTGAGGGGATGCGCAGCAGCAGGGGCTGAGCAGGGGGTGTAGGCGGACCTGGAACTTGAATTCCGGTGTGGCGGGAAAGCAGAAGGGCTGGAGGGACCTTGCAGAGGTGGAATCCACGTGCCTGTGATGCTGGCGGCTGGGCAGTGGGTGCACGGTGGTCCTGGGTCTAGGCTGGGAGACTGTGGGGTGGCCTGGCCCCCCGGAAACAGCGTCTGGAGGGGAGCGGGCATGGAGGGGTGCTCTCACAGGTCTGACTCAGTGGTCTCTGGGTAAGTCAGTCTCTCGATCTTTTTCATTCAGTTATTTGACAAATACCCAGGTTTTGGGAATCTAAGGAGGAGGAAGACATGGGAAGGGGTTGCTGGTGGGTGAGTCGGGAGGGAGCCGGGCTGTCGCGGGGGACCAGGAGGAGCCAGCGTGGGGCGGCGTGCTGAGCGATGGCTTGAGGGGCCTAAGGGGGGCTTCCTCAGCTCAAGTACATGACAGCTTCTCCCTGTTCCTCATCTTCAGCCGGTGTTCCACGTCATGGGATTCTCTGTCACTGGGAGAGTCTTGAATGGACCAGAAGGCGAAGGTGTCCCAGATGCGGTGGTCACCCTGAACAGCCAGATCAAAGGTGGGCAGACACGCTGGGCCCAGGCCTGATTGCTGGGGCTGGGTTTTGCTACAGGGGGAAATGGAAAGGAAACAAAATCTTAACGACTCTGTGAAAACAAGCCAGCTTTCGGTATCCCCGGGTAGATGAGGGACATGGAGCAGTTTTCGGCTTGTCCTTTGTCAGCATGTTTTTGTTCTACAGTCAGAACAAAAGCTGATGGCTCGTTCCGCCTGGAGAACATAACCACCGGGACATACACCATCCACGCCCAGAAGGAGCACCTGTACTTTGAAACCGTCACAATCAAAATCGCACCCAACACTCCTCAGCTGGCGGACATCATTGCCACAGGGTAAGGGGATCGTGGGGGGCCCCGGGGCTTACGCTGGCAGTCAGCAGAGATCAGAACACCTTCGATCTGACCATGTGTTTCTGCCCCTGAGTCTCATCCAGTCTCTGATACCTGTGGAGACGCAGCTGGCTTCTTTAAAAAGATCAGAGCTAAACGTTGTGACCTGAAGGTACTTAGCTGTTGGCTGCTTCCCGAAAATCATCTTGCTTCAAAATTAAAGTGGGTTTATGATAGAAGAGGATCTGTCATGCCTGACTTCACATCTGGGGGGCCTTCCTTGGCTTAATTGGAAGGCAGTGTAGTTGGTTGAGAACGTTGGTTGTAGGATGCTTTGGGTCATGGGTCACAATTCTTCCTGTTTTGTTGTGCTTAGCGTGAGTTGTGAGGGGACATGCCGTGGTTGAATTCCTGTAGTTTCATCACACAGTGACAACATTTAGTGCAGAGAACCCTGGCCTTGGAGTAGAGTCTGGGTCTTTCTTATCTGCATGTTCCCTAGAGAGCGGAGGTTGGGGAAGGCTGCCGTCTTTTCCTTGGCAATAGGTGCTCACTAAAAAGTTACTTGGTGGCTCAGCTGGTAAAGAGTCTGCCTGCACTGCAGGAGAGACCCGGGTTCGATCCCCGGGTTGGGAAGATCCCTTGGAGAAGGGAATGACCACCCACTCCGGTATTCTTACCTGGAAAATCCCATGGACAGAGGAGCCTGGCGGGCTGCAGGGTGGGGCAGGGTCTGCATGGAGAGCGGCCTCTCAGAGCAGCGTGGTGTGGTTGAGGGATAGGGGCACAGCGCCTGGCGTTGCTGGAGTGGAAAGTGCTGAGCAGACGGAGAGAGCAGGTGTCGCAGGGCGTCTTCATGCCCCATGGGAAGCGGGGGTCTTTTTCCATCAGGGAGAAAAGTCAAAGGCCAGTGAACAGTTGTAAGCATGGAGGTAACATGGTTAGATGTTTGTCTTCAGTGAGACATGTTGGTGCCATGGTGGGGAAGCCCTCGAAGGGTCTAGATGAGGGTGCGGGAGGCCTGAAAGCAGAGTTGTCTGATGGAGAAATGTCTCGGGGTTCCCAGCCCCAGAGGCTGCAGCCCTGGAGAGGAGCCAGGTGGGGCTGAGGCTTCGGTTGTGACCACGGGGTCCGCAGGCCCGCTAGGTGGCGCTCTTCACCAGGTGCTCAGATGGATTGTGACTCCAGAAGACTTGGCAGAACCTTGGAAAGGGTAGGAGCAGGTAGAAATGGATCTGTGGACCGGAAATAGAATGTCAGCCCGCGAGGGGCGGCCTCAGGAGAGCCTGGGGCGGGGGCTTTAGACGTGACCTCCCGCCGGTCTCGGGGGTCCGGGAGCTGCGCCCTGAAGACATGCTTTACTGGCCTGGTCACTGAGGAGGTTTTCTCTAGGCAGGTGGGGGCTCTGGGTCAGGGCTTCAGCGAGGCAGCAGACCCCCGAGGAGCCTCAGGAAGTGATCCTGGGCTTCATTCTCCCGTCACGGGCAGTTCCGAGCGGCGACTCTGGGTGAGGCACAGGGTGAGTGCTGGGTGAGCCCCGCCAAGGTTGCAGAGGCGGGGCTGTGGTCTTCCTGGGCTTAACACGAGGAGCTGGTGACTGTAAGTTATGGGGGGTGTGCTGGAAGCGCTGGGGGACCCCCAGGGGACTTCCTTCAGGCTGGGGGCTGTGGAAGCCGAGACCTTCGGCAGGACGGCAAGGTAGCCGAGTGGACGACTTGGCAGGTGGAGGGGTCAGTGTGTTGCAGGAGGGGGGCTCCTCCTGGAAGGTTCTCTGGGTAGAGGGGTGGGGTGACGGTGAGGCCTTTTGGCCATCTTGCGTGGGTGAGCTTTTCCCCAGGTGAGTGGAGCCCCTGGATGGGTTTTCAGCAAGGGAGCTGTGAATCAGGATGCTTTGGAAAGATTTTCTCTTCTTCTTCTGACTGCTGTGTGGGGAATAAATGGGGGAGTGGGGAGCCAGAGTAAACTTGAGGGAGTAAATAGGAGGTGCTGGAGGAGTTTGCTGGAGGAGATGGTGACCAGTGGGACCTGAAACCAGGTTCTGGGGGGAGGGAAGGAGTGGGTAAGTTTGATGGGTGATAGGCCTGTGCCTCAGAGCCCAAGTTTCCTGTTTCAGCCATTTGGGTAGAAGGAGGAGGTACCATTCCCCGTTCATGGAGGTAGGGAAGCATATTTTAATTTTACATTTACTCTTTGAAATGGGATTTTGAATCAAAGAGAAGCTGCATTCTTTGAATATCTTTGGAAAAGCTGATCATTTTTCTTTTGGGCCATATAGCATGTTTGTCTTTGAATTCAGTGATATTTCTTACTTTTTAAAAACATTATTTATTTGAAAAAGAAAAAAACTGAGTTAAATGACAATGTAGCTGTCTCACTAGGCACTAAAACTACTGATTTCTTGCCATAAATGTATTAAATTCTGATGAAAGAATTTTTTTTTCAGTTTAAACTTTTTATTTTGTATTGGGATATAGCCCATTACCAGTGTTGTCTGATGAAAGAATTTATTGACAGAAATTGATTTTTAAGAGCTTCACTATAACAAACACTCTCCTACCAGCTTTTTAGTTCTTTTTCTAAACGAATGTGTATTTCAGGTTTAGTGTAATGGGTCACTTCTCTTTAACGGAGGATATGAGCTACAACACATCATGTGGTTAAAGTATTAAAACTTAGGCAAGGGGGTTCAACTTGTAATGAATAAGGGGACTTCCCACCCCTGAAAAAGACACAAATGAAGAGCGTATGGAAGGGCCTTGAGAACAATTCTTTCAGTATTCCCTTCCTGTTGATTTTCTCTGAAAGTACAGTAGGAAACCAAAAAAAAAGGCAAACCTTTGCATCCAGATCAGGGCTTGGCACACCTGTTCCATCAAGGACCAGAGAATAAATATTTCAGACGTCATGGGCCCGTGCAGTCTTTGTGACGAAGCCCACCATAGACAATTCATAAATGAATGGGCGTGGCCATGTTCCAGGAAAACTTTATGTGCACACACTATAATGATATACTTTTTATATGTCACGAGACAGTCTTTTGATTTTTTTTTTCCTTTTTAACCCTTTAAAAGTGTGAAAACCATTCTTAGCTCATGATCCCAACTGAAACAGGTGGCAGGTGTGACTTGACCCATGGGCTGTGGTATCTTACCCCCGCTGTCCAGCCTGAACCCTGGTGGCCAGTGGTCAGGTCCGTCTAGAGCAGTGGTCCCCAGCCTTTTGGGCACCAGGGACCTGTTTTTTTTTTTTCTTCTTCTTCTTTGAGATCTTTTTTTTGGAAGACAGTTTTTCCATGGTCTAGGGGAAGGAGGGGGATTCTGTGATGATTCAGGTATACTTTATTTATTGTGTACTTTATTTCTTTATGACATCAGCTCTACCTCAGATCATCAGGCATTAATTAGATCCAGGAGGCAGGGGCCTCTGCTCTAGAGAGAACTGTGGCCCGCACCGCCTCGTGGTTCCTTCTGCTGTTTTTTCTTTGCAGCTGAGTAGGCCTGCCAGCACCTAGTGCACCCCATTATTTTCCAGCACTGAACCCAGCATTTTTTATTCTCTTCCTGTCAAAAGTAACAACTGATTGCTATCTAAAGTGATTCTCTTGAAGATTACAAAATGTAAATTTTAGGCTGTTGAAGAATTGCTTGTGACCTCCAGCGGTGGGACATGATTACAACTGCCTAACCATGGAGACGGCCACTCAGGGGACACTGGGCTTTGCTGGTTTTTATTAGTGGGTGGATGTGCCGTTCCTGTGCTTCTGGAAATGTGCCACGTTGTACTTTACACTCTGCTCATTTGCAGTCTCCAGTCTGAGTCATTACCTTAATAGGTCTTTTCAATTATAAGTTGCTTCTGTAGCTTCTAGCTCCTAAGGAGTTCAATTTTAGCTCTGCATTTCTTTTAAACTTAATTACCTTTCCTATTCAGATCTCTCAGATTGCTTTTCTTTGTGCATTATATATAATCACAGGCGAGGAAGCCGTCTTTGATAACCTTGCCTTGTTTTATCGCCTGGGTAATACCACAATTCCTTAGGCAGCTTACAGCTCTTGCCTTTAAGGACTCATCCGCATTCTTGGTTGTGGCTGCTCCATCATCAACGACCCAATTACCTGAAACATTTTTATCATCCACAAATTGTCTGAAAACCGTTTCTGCAGTGGGAAATGGCCAGCTGTCACCCAGAACACACACAGCCCTGCCCCAGGCCCTCCCTCTGCCTTTCCATGAGCAGAAAGAGTTCCAATCTTCTTTCTAATGATTGCTTATAAAACTGGAGTCGTTCGGTCTGCATTCCTGTCTCTTCATTAAGATCACACTAGTCTCAGGGATGAGGGCTGGAAGCGGGATTCCAAGTCTGGGTTGCCAGCACCTTTCCTGTGATAATTGAGTTCTCTTGCTGGGCTGAATGGTCCTCTTGTTGCAGGTTCAGTGTCTGTGGCCAGATATCAATCATTCGCTTCCCTGACACTGTCAAGCAGATGAGTAAATACAAAGTTGTCCTGGCCTCTCAAGATAAGGACAAGTCTTTAGTCACCGTGGAGACGGACGCTCAGGGATCATTCTGTTTTAAAGCAAAACCAGGGACCTACAAAGTTCAGGTATGACGAGTTTTGTTTTGTTTAAGATATTTGAAAAACAAACAAACAACAGCAACAATGATTTGAAAGGGTTATTTTAAGATGGGATCAGAGAAGGAGCATTTTCATTCCCAGCTTCTTATTTTGATGACTTTACATTCCTGCATGTCACAGTCAGTAGAGCAGATAGGCAGTTGGCTTGAAAGGATGCAACAGGTGTTTCTCTTTTTCTGTCCTGATGTTTATTAGGGGTTAGTATCAGGCTGCCAGTCACATGTCTTCCTCCTCAGGCTTCTGGCTGCTGTAGAATATCCATGGATCTCCAGACGAGATCAGAGTGAACTCCCTATTAGTGGCAGCTCAGTTACATCCACAGAGCATGGCCTCTGGACCCTGAGGCCCAAATGGAGCTTCCCGTTTCTTGCCTTGCTGTAAATTGGAGATGTTGAGCAGGCACCCCCTGATTCCTCTATCCATCTCCCTGGTGAAGAAGCTGGGGAGACCCTGGCCTGTGGTCTCACCACTGGGGTGAAGGCGTGAGCATAGGTGGGGGCAGGAGGCCAGAGGGAAGACAGAAGCAGAGGTTCAGCCCACCAGCCCTGCACTGAGACCATGTCAGCTGCTGCTGCTCCTCTCTGGGGAGGAGCAGGGGATGGGTGAGGGGAGAGAGTCAGGGAGGGTCCTTCTAAGGCTTTGCTCTCCTCCAGGCCAGTGGGATCTCCCCACTCTGAGGAGGTGGGCTAGGGGCCCAGCCTTCCCCCTGCGTCCACGAACAGCATGCTGTGTGGGTGGTCAGCTCCTTTACCAGCCAGCCAGCTTCTTGTGATATTGGCCACATAGACAAGCCTTTGGAGACTCCTTCAGAGGCACAGTCAGGGATTTTTCCAAGGAAGGCAGCTCTGGAATGTGATCTCTCTAGGGATGAAGAAGGCCAACACTGCCTCCTCTCCCAGCCCCTCTTGTGAGCCTAAGAAAGGCACGCAGAAATGAGGGAAAAAGAAATGGCCAGGTCCACTATTGGTCATCCACGTGGGTCCACAAGCTCATAGTTCATGTCACAAGTGACCTCATGCCAGAATCAGGTTCTAGGATTTAGTGATCAGTAACAGCTTTGCGTGCCCCGATACACTTTTGTGTGTACCCTGACACCACGGAAGGCTGGTGTTCTATGTCTGATTAGAAATACATTTTCTTCACACCAGCGATATGAAGATTTGTCGTGCTTATAAATCTATGCCTAGGAATGAACCTTCTCCTTCAGAATCCGTCTAGCCTCAGGCCCAGATGGATGATCTGGTGTCCTGTTGGCCAGGGAGCAGCGACCCTGATGTAGCCGCTGATCTTGTCCTGTGTGTCCCACAGGTGATGGTTCCTGAGGCAGAGACCAGGGCAGGGCTGACGCTGAAACCCCAGACGCTGCTGCTGACTGTGACCGACAGGCCTGTGATGGACGTGGCCTTTGTGCAGTTTTTGGCATCGGTTTCTGGGAAGGTCTCTTGTCTGGGTAAGACGTCAGTTAAAAACAAGAACGGATGAGTTTGAAGAAGCAGGCTGAGAGAGGTGGGATTTGGGTGGGCTCTTCCTCACTGGGCGGTGGCAAAGATCACAGCAGAAGCTGACTGGGGGAGTCGTGTGTGTGAGGCCATGTCGTGTGCAGTTCTTTCTGAATAATCGCCACAATCTACAGGCACATTTCTCTTGGAATGCTCCTGCTTTGGCTCCCAAAAGAACGTGTAAAATTCTTTTTCTGAAAGGAGCTGGGCCCAGGTTTCAGTCTTAGCTCTGTTATTTACCAGTATGAGACTATAAGCATTTACTTGCCCAGCCTCAGTTTTCCTTCAATAAAATGGGAATACTGCTGCTCTCAGAGGGTTTCAGTAAGGCTTAAATGTGGTCATATCAAGAGGCCGTATAGCATAGTGGTTAAGATCATAGACTACAGAGCCGGACCAGATGGGTTTGAACCATCGCTGTGTGGTGTAGGGTAAGTGACTTAACCTGTCTGTGCTTTGAGTCCCTCATCTGTAATGTGGGGATGTTAACAGTACCTGCCTCACTAGGTTATTCTGACGACCAAAAGAGTCAGTGTGTGTATGGTAAAGAATCTGCCTGCAATGCGGGAGACCCAGGATTGATCCTGGGTCAGGAAGATCCCCTGGAGAAGGGCATGGCAGCCCACTCCAGTATTCTTGCCTGGAGAAGCCCATGGACAGAGAAGCCTGGCAGGCTACAGTCCATGAGTTCTCAAAGAGTCTGACACGACTGAGCAGGTAACACTTTTTTCATAGCCATTAGAAGTACCTGGAACACAGCAAGAGCCATATAAATCTTTGCTGTTATTAGTAATATGATGATAAAGGGCCCAGCTCTGTACCTGGTATGAAGTGGGCATTCAAGAAAGTTTCATTGCCTTCTGACTTTTTCTCTGGCTCTCGTTGGTGCTCCATAGATATTGTTTCTGCCAGTGCAGTAAATGCTGGGCAGCCTCTTTGCCTGGTGCCAGTGCCTTACGTGGTGGGAGAGGTGGGGGTGTGGGGAAACTTCTTAGAATCAAGTAGACTCCTGTTAGCTTTGNCTTGCTTTTCCTTGATGTTATCAGGTTGACACCAGAAGGCAGTGAAAAGCAACGGCATCCGTGGTTGAAACGTCTGAAATGTCTTCATGTGTCTGAGCTGTTCGTGATGTTTGTTTAGCGTTGAGGTGATGGAAGGGTCTTTTGGGGATGAGATAACCAGGAGCTGGTGGAATGTTTAGGCAGCTTCTACCAGCATTGCGGGTTTAGTAAACCCTGAGCATTTGTGTATTTGGAAGGAGAGTGTGAAGGTCGTGGCTGTCTAGTGGGCAGCCTGTCTGGGGCCGCCTTCCATGCTCGGTCCTCTGAGGTCTGGCTGCATAAGCTCTGACCTGTGGTACTGGCTTCTCTCCTCACTTGTGGTCAGTGAGGGCTGAGGAAGAGGAGCCAGGGAAAGCCACCTTTGTTGGCTGTTCCTGCTAACATTCCTGACGGTTTAACAGGGTCGTCATTAATTTTGAGAGGCTTGGGCCACTTGTAGTTACTGAGGATTCTGAGATAGTCAAAAGCCTCACTGGAGTTAGCTTCAAATATCTCAGTTTTAGGCCCTTCTTTAATGGGAAGTCCCACTCTCTTCCTCTGTCTTTTTCCTGTGTAGAAAGCTGCCCAGGGAAGCTGATCGAGATCCAAGGGAAAGCAGGCTTGTTTCTAGAAGGCCAGATCCACCCAGAGTTGGAAGGAGTTGAGATTGTCATCAGTGAAAAGGGGGCAAGTTCACCCCTGATCACGGTCTTTACTGACGACAAAGGTGCCTATAGGTAAGCNGAGATCCAAGGGAAAGCAGGCTTGTTTCTAGAAGGCCAGATCCACCCAGAGTTGGAAGGAGTTGAGATTGTCATCAGTGAAAAGGGGGCAAGTTCACCCCTGATCACGGTCTTTACTGACGACAAAGGTGCCTATAGGTAAGCCCGTGACTAAGAACCAGTTGGTTGGGACCAGTTGGGGAGCCCATGTTGAGTCAGACGGTAAAGAATCCGCGTGCAATACAGGAGACCTGGGTTCGATCCCTGGGTTGGGAAGATCCCCTGGAGGAGGGCATGGCAACCCACTCTTCCCTGGAGTGTTCTTGCCTGGAGAATCCCATGAACAGAGGACCCTGGTGGGCTATAGTTGATGGGGTTGCCAAGAGTCGCAAGACGACTGAGCAACTAACACTTCCACATTTTCAGTCGGGAAGCCCAGGAAGGAAGCTGGGGAGCCAGGTGATGCTTCCTCTAGGACTTGAAGCGAGGCATCACCAGCGTCTCTTCTTTTCAGTGTTGGGCCCTTGCACAGTGACCTGGAGTATACTGTGTCCTCGCAGAAGGAGGGCTACGTTCTGACTGCAGTGGAAGGAACCGTAGGCGACTTTAAGGCTTNTGCCTGGAGAATCCCATGAACAGAGGACCCTGGCGGGCTACAGTTGATGGGGTTGCCAAGAGTCGGAACACGACTGAGCAACTAACACTTCGACATTTTCAGTCGGGAAGCCCAGGAAGGAAGCTGGGGAGCCAGGTGATGCTTCCTCTAGGACCTGAAGTGAGGCATCACCAGCGTCTCTTTCTCTTTTCAGTGTTGGGCCCTTGCACAGTGACCTGGAGTACACTGTGTCCTCGCAGAAGGAGGGCTACGTTCTGACTGCAGTGGAAGGAACCGTAGGCGACTTTAAGGCTTACGCCTTGGCAGGCGTGAGCTTCGAGGTAACGCCACGTGCTTTCAAAAAGCAGTTTTATAGAGTATAACAATCATACAATAAGCTGCACGTAAAGGGTGTAATCTGACAGTTTGGACACACGACAACACCCACGAGCATGCTACCACAGTCAGAATCGTGGACACCTCGTCACCCCTCAGAATCTCCTCGCACCCTTGGTAACCCCACTCTCCTGGCCCTCCCCAGCCCTCTCTTCTGCCTTCTGTCACTGTGGATCAGTGTGCATTTCTTAGAATTTTATATAATGGAATTATTCAGGCCGTACGCTTGCTACTCTGCCTTCTTTCACTTGTAATTTTGGAGATCTGTTGACTTTAGCTTGTGTGCATACCTTCTGGGAAGCATTTTAAGCTTTCATCCTTGACTCTGTTCTCTGTCAAAGGACACAGAATGTTCTTAGAGTGGAGTCGATGTCTTTCTCTCTTCCCTCCCTCCTTCTTGGGAAGAAGCATGCTGTGTGATGGCCAGAGTAAGTCCGGAGACCCTTGAGGCTGAGTGTTCTCAACATCGAGACCAAAAGAGGAGAAGCATCCCGTCACCTAATAAATTAAAATTCTGCATTGCAGAATGCCTTTTAAAACAAATGGAAAGATAGTCCAACTGGAGAGAAATATCTGTTCCATAAACAGCAACCCCAGTTTACAAGGGTCTCCTAAAACCAATAAGAAAAAGACAAGCCAACAGAGAAAAGGCGAATCAAGGACATGAAAGGCCATTCACAGAAGTCATCCAGGTCACTCATAATCACACGGGAAACACTTGACTTTGATAGTGACCGAGCAAATGCAAAGGAAGTTACCACCGAAACATTGGGTCTAGGGTTATAGTTGTAATAATGAAGACAGTGTCCATTTTTTTGCAAGTGTGTGTTTTCCCATGCATAGGTAATTTAGGAGCTGGAAATGGTTACAGCCACCCTGGAGTTCAGTCTGGGGGTTTCTTTCTGGATTTCAAGTGCACACATCCACGAAGTCATTTCTACTCCTAGGAATTGACTGTTTGGAAGAAGAAAAACTTAATTATGCAAAGATACACACACTTGAGGACTTTCACTTCGTCCCTTCCTTTCCATCACAAAACTCAGAGACTGGCCCGTGTGCCATGGTTTGCCAACCTCTGCTTTAGATTGAGATGCAGCTTTTCTGAACAGTGAGGCCAATTGGTGGGGACTGGTGGACGAAGGCAGTGGGGAAAACAGCTGAGGCCAGAGAAGGTGACTTGGCCAGAGGGTTTGGGGGCTCTCCTCCACCCCACTCTGACCCAGTCGCTTATGAAATCCATCAAAGGTAGCCATGGTGTTGTCTCTTTGTGTGGGCACAGAGAGTTCTGGAAGGCTGCAAAGCNAGCTGAGGCCAGAGAAGGCGACTTGGCCAGAGGGTTTGGGGGCTCTCCTCCACCCCACTCTGACCCAGTCGCTTATGAAATCCATCAACGGTAGCCATGGTGTTGTCTCTTTGTGTGGGCACAGAGAGTTCTGGAAGGCTGCAAAACAAATTGTTTATACTGGTTACCCTGGGGGAGGAGAGGAGACCTTCTGACCTCCTCCGTGGGCCCCAGTGAATGACAGTAAAGGGAAAACTAGCTGCTGAGAATTACCTCTTGACACCTTTGCAGTTGTATGAGTTAACCTTGCTCTGGGGTTCCTTTCTCACCCCCAGATAAAAGCCGAAGACGACCAGCCCCTCCCTGGGGTCCTCTTATCCCTCAGCGGTGGTGTGTTCCGTTCCAACCTCCTCACTCAGGACAACGGTATCCTGACCTTCTCAAACCTGGTAAGGTGCCCACTACTGCATCGCCTGCCCGGCTCCCCATGAGCGCACAAGGACACGGCGGCCGTGGCTTGTGTATTGCTTGACAACGTGAGAACAGAAAACCATTGAGGAGTGCCTCGCGTCTCTTCGGGGACCAGCAGAACTTAATGCTGCTGATGCATGTTCCCTTCCGCACAGACGTCTTGTTTCCTGTCACCCGCTTGTCACTGAGACGATGTAATTAATTGCCCTGGCCCCCGCAGCTCCTGTCTTAAGTGTCCCTTTGTTTCACCACAGGATCTCATTGTTTATAATGCCAAGTCTCGTTCAGGGGGTGAGCTTGTGATTCTTCTGCAAAGCGCGCTCCCTGTGGTGGGTGGACAGCACCCATTTTCCACTGAGGATGTAGTCTGAAGCCTTAAATGGTGGACAGTTGGTCATCTTGTCAACCCTGGGAATAAAGTCACCATTCCAGAGATGTTGCAAACAGGCAGTGAAGTGTAGCCAAAAGATCCCAGACTGGGACGTGAAGCACGCCCACCTTCGAATCTTCCCTCTGCTGCTTACTTGCCATGCCGTCTCAGGCTAGTTGCTTGACCTCTCTGAGCCTCGGTTGCTTCATTCATAAAGCTCAGATACGACTTCTGCCCTGCAGAGGCGCTGCAGGCGCGCGGCAACGGCCGCTGGGGCTAGACTGCTGGTTGCTGTCCCTGCCATGGTTACTGGAGTTAGTTACCATCTCTGTGTCTGGGAAGCCTTGGGGCTCCTGGGGCCTCTTTCCTTCATGACTTGAGCCGTTCCCTCTAATGCCACCCCTTGATTTGCAGCGGAGGCTCAGCCCGTGTTTGTGTCTTGGCAGAGCCCTGGCCAGTACTACTTCAAGCCCATGATGAAGGAATTCCGGTTTGAGCCGTCCTCGCAGATGATCGAGGTGCAGGAGGGGCAGAACCTGAAGATCACCATCACGGGCTACCGCACGGCCTACAGGTGGGCTGCCCCCTCTCCCGTCTCCCCCGGGCCGGGCCGTGGGATCACTCACGCACTCTTTTCTCTCGGAACCCATCCCAGTCTTCAGGCTGGTTCTGTTTGGAAGACAAGAGCCATGAGACACAGTCCACAGGTTCCTGACTGCCAGCCTTTTCTCCTAATATCTCCCATGAATGATTCAGCCACAAAGCTCCTCTTTCAAAATTGGCCTGTGAGAGCCTACTGAGTTCCTAAAATTTTTATTTTTTTAAAACGTTTGAAACATGAGTTAGATTTTGGAAAGGAGGAAATGCATTCACTTGAGCAAAATTTGGAAATGTTGAAAAGAAGATATTCAGTGTGGAGTTTTCCTTCTGTCCTGGCCTCCCAGCCACCTAGGTGTTCCAGCATTTCTGAGTGCATCCAGAGATGGTTTATTCACATAAGTATTTATAATTATAGGCATACACATATGTATTTATATACATTTATAGAAGCACTTCAAGGTTGATTAATCAGAAGGAACAGGTTTAGAAAAACGGACCATTTTCAATTGAATATAAAAATAGAATGAAAGGGGAAGTGATTGGTTTTTATTTTATTGGATGCTTCATTATTTAAAATAAAGTTTAACAGAAAATACAATAAAGCGGAGTGAAATAAAGTAGCCTTTTTAAATTACAATTTTTCTGGAGCATCCCTTAAAACGTATGAGGAGAGAAATTGATGATAGAAATGGCCTGAGCCCTCTGGCAGGAGGGCTCAACTTGCAGGCGACACAGCTGGAAAGGAGTTGTCTGGGTCATTTGGGGTACAGTCGTCCACTGAGCTATTTTGCACCGTAAATTGTTGGTGAATGCCGGACACTGTCCCTGGAATCTTGTGTGTGCCTCAGAAAGCCCCGAGAATGTTGTGTTCCGTTTCTTCTCTCATCTCTAGCTGCTATGGTACAGTTTCTTCCTTAAACGGAGAGCCAGAACAGGGTGTTGCCGTGGAAGCAGTGGGCCAGAGCGACTGCAGTATTTATGGAGAAGACACCGTGACGGACGAGGAAGGGAAGTTCAGGTTACGTGGATTGCTGGTGAGCCTTTGGATGTGTTTCGTTAGTGGATTTTTTCATACTGGGCTCAGCGGTGCCTGGGTTCAGTGGTGCCCCCGAGACTGCTAGGAAGGAGGGCAAGAGGGTTGAGAGGGGGCATAGGGCTCTGAAACTTCCCAATCCCTATCTTAATTGACATATTCAACGCTTATGTAGCTGACATACTGGGTTGCAGTTTTATGGCAAAATACAGGTAGAAAACCATGTGTTTGGTGCATCTTTTGCCTAGAATAGGTGTTCTAGCTTAGGCCAGCCTCTTAAATCAGATACCTGTGGGGCTCGAAGACAAGTGTGAAACGTTGGAGTGGACTGGGTGCCCGCCGGGAGCAGTGTGGACTGTGGACCGTGGACAGGTCCTGGCCCACGAGAAGGGGCAACCGCCATGCAGCTCCAGCTCTTCGTAGCCATGTGGGAAGATAACTCAGGGTTGCCAGATGATTAGAATTTATAAAAGAGAAGTCAGAAATTCACATCTCCCCATGACAACTCCTGATTTTTAGATATTAGCCACTAATTAAAAAAATATAGGGGCTTCCTTGGTAGCTCAGATAGTAAAGAATCTGTCCACAATGCTGGAGACTGGGGTTCGATCCCTGGGTCAGGAAGATCCCCTGGAGAAGGGAATGGCTGGCTAACCGCTCTGGTGTTCGTGCCTGGAAAATTCCATGGACAGACAGGAGCTGTGCAACCATGGGGTCACAAAGAGTTGGACACAGCTGAGCAACTAACACTTTACTGGGGCCATGCTGTGCTTTCCCAAAGTTAAGAAGACCATGTCTCGTGTCCAGGCGTCCCCACTCACTGATACTGGGAAGTCAGGGCAGGAGGTTGCTTGGTGAGTGAGGAGCGTTCAAGCCAAAGGAGGAAGGCAGGCTTGGACGTGTCTCCTGGGACCGTGCTGAGGACTGGAGAATGTCTGTTCTCATGGGCCAGCTGGGTGGGCTTTCTTTGGGGTCTGGCCAGCCTTACTGCGATGCTCCCTTCTCCACCTCCTCTGTCCTTGGGGAGGCCCTGCCCACCGCTAATGTTAACTCATTAGTACTTTCAGTGTGTGTGTGTGGAGTCGCCCCCTTGTGGCCGCCGACCCCTTCCATGGAAAAGGCCTTGGATGCTGGAGGAGTAGCCTTGGACATGGAGTGTGCTGTCACGCTGCCATCGGGACATGTTCCCCGGGCCCCAGGGCGCTCCCTGCTGTCCCCCAGGCCTGCTTCCCTTCCTTGTGGCAGTGGTTCCAGAGAGAACAGGTGGGCCACATGGCTGTCGGCCGCCCCCAGGCCGGCTGCAGCCAGGACCCCCGGAGAGGTGATGGGTCCTTAGATCCGAGTCTCTGTCGCATGTGTTCATGCAGATGCAGGCTTTGACACTGCGTCCTTAGTTGCCCTTCTGCCTGGGTTTGAATCCTGCCTCTGTCATTTCTTAGCTGTGTGAGTTCAGGCAGGTGTCCCATGCCTTCTGTGTCCATTTTATCATCTGTAAAGTTGGAGAAGACTCTTGAGAGTCCCTTGGACTGCAAGGCGATCCAACTAGTCCATTCTGAAGGAGATCAGCCCAGGGATTTCTTTGGAAGGAATGATGCTAAAACTGAAACTCCAGTACTTTGGCCACCTCATGCGAAGAGTTGACTCATTGAAAAAGACTCTGATGCTAGGAGGGATTGGGGGCAGGAGGAGAAGGAGACGACAGAGGATGAGATGGCTGGATGGCATCACTGACTTGATGGACATGAGTCTGAGTGAACTCCGAGAGTTGGTGATGGACAGGGAGGCCTGGCGTGCTGCGATTCATGGGGTCACGAAGAGTCGGGCATGACTGAGCAACTGAACTGAACTGAGCTGAAAGTGAGGATGGGGATCATGGCTGCCCTACAGGTTGGCTGTCAGTATGAAGTGAGTTAATACACACGGAGCGATGCCTGGTTCGCCGACTCCACAAATGGTTAGAAGCAAGGACAGACCACTCCTTTCCCAAGGTGGTCCTCACCAGAACTGCCAGCTTGGGGGGTTGTGTGCAGCTTTCCTTGGTCCAAGTCACAGCAGAAGGTAGGCCTGGGGGGCGTCTGTGCCCTTCAGTCTGCCTTCTTCTCAGGTGGACCCGGTGTTCTGGCTCATCTCCCTCTTACGGTTGCAAGAATTCAGATTCTGCATCACCGTGTTGACTCCCCCTGGAGTCTTACTGGCCCATACATATTTCTCTTTTTTAAAAATTGGAGTATAGGTGCATTACCATGTTGTTAGTTTCTGCTGTACAACAGCGGGAACCGGCTCCCTGCATACACGTGTCCCCTCCTCCCTCTGGAGCCTCTTCCCCACCCCACCCCTGTAGGTCATCTCAGAGCCCTGAACTGCGGTCCCTGTGCTACACAGCAGCCTCCCATTAGCGATCCATCTTGCACATGGTAGTGTATATATGCCAGACATGTGTTTTTAAACTCCCCAACTTAATACATTTAATTTAACTAAACCAAACATAGCTTCCTTCTCCACCTTGTTAGATTCACATTTCAATTAGTGCTCCCTCACACCCTCCTCCTTGTAATAGGTGTTAATTCATGAGCACTCTCAATGCTGTTTGGAGTCGCCCCCTTGTGACAGCCACAGCCTTTCACGTGGCAGGCCTCAGATGCTGGAGGAATGAGTAGCCTTAGATGGTTCCCGTTGAAGGTTTGGACTTGGTTTGCTAGGCTCCTAGGGGACACCAGGCTGCAGAGTCCTGTTTGAAGATTTCCTCAGGATTTTGACCCCCAAGAGAATGCATTTCTGCAGTTGATCTTTCTGGGCAGTGTATTTGGTGAGGCATTTTGGGTGAGAAGCTGCCTGAATCTTGCTGCCGGTGGCTGAAGGTGAACCGCTGAGTCAGCAGCCAGGAGCCAGGAGCCGGGTGGTTGGGATGGGCTCCTGCCCTGCTGGGCATGGGAACGAGGGGGCAGTGCCCGCAGTCCCCATCTCCAGCAGTGCCCTCTCCTTTTTTTCACACCTTGCTACCGTTTTCTGAGGTGCAAATAGCTGTTGCTAATAGCTGTTTGGAACAAGCCCCGTGCTGCCAGTCCTCACTGAGCTATAAAGTGAATTAATTTGTCTGCTGGTGATCATAAATTTGGCTTTTCTCGGTTTTTAAAAAAATAATAGTTTTACTGTCTTTGTAAAGGTTCCATGTGCTCATTATAAGATAGTTCAAAGCAACATATTGAAAAGGACAAAATTTTGAAAGGGGAAAAAGTAGATCACCCTTACACTCCACCCGAGAAGGACTCATGGTTAATATAGAGGGAATGTTGTTTAAGGTGCTGCTCTGCTCACACACACAGACGGTCACAGTGCATGTGGTTTTAGGACACCAGGCCATGTTGTCCTTGCTAACGTACCAATCAGCAGTTACAGTCTCAGGGTTGTCCCGTCTTGGATACACACAGTCATCTTTGAACTTGGCCCCCGGCTCTAGATGCTCCTGTGTCATCAGATTTGGTGTGCAGTTGGTGATCAGAAGTTGGCTATTTTACAAGTTCTTTAAACCCTGCTAGTATAAGTGATCTGTCACCCTTTGGGGAAAGATGCAGATCTTTTCTTTTAATAAATGTGTAAAGAAAAAAAAGTTCAGAAGTTGACAAATGGTGGGTTCCTTTCGACTATTAAAGCCTTTCGTAAAGCTGAATTTTATCTGATATGCAGCCTTCTGAGAAATTTTCCTTTGAACTCATATATCTTTCTCTATCAGAGTTGCCTCTGGCCCACATAGCAATGTATAAAACAAACAACTTTATTTCTTCAAGGCAGTTTGTTGCTTGTTTAGTCGCTGAATTATGTCCGACTCTTTTGTGACCCCATGGACTATAGCCGGCCAGGCTCTTTTGTCCATGGGATTTCCCAGGCAAGAATACTAGAGTAGGTTGCCATTTCCTTTGCTGGGGGAGCTTCCTGACCCAGGGATTGAACCTGTGTCTTCTGCATTGGCAGGTGGATTCTTTACCACTGAGCCACCAGGGAAGCCCTTCGAGGCAGTTTACTTCCCTCTGTTGGAAACTGTTGTAATGTGCTGGCTTAGAACAAAGTGCTTTACTACGGTCTGCTAAAAAATGATCTGAGTAAATAATGTGCATCCTTCATGTGTGCAGTGTCAACAAAAAAAAGTTTTTTAGAATAGTGAATTTTGTTTGGATAAACATCATATGTCCCTATACATTTGAGGAATAGAATAAAATGTATAAAGAGGAAATCTGTTGTAAAAAAGGAAAAAATCTCAAATCCCACTTCCCGGAAATAATACCCCTTGGGAGTGGCATTCCAGGCACCACTCAGTACATACATACAGGTGCAGGGGAGGAATGGACAGCAAAAGGGAGTAATTTTATCGTATTATTAAACAAGAATAAGCTTATCTTGTTTGCAATTTTGAACTCAGAAACCACATTTAATTTTCCTTGGGTAGAAGAAGCTGAATACAGTTTGAAGGAATTGTAAAACTTCAGAAAAAGGTTTCTACATCAGGGTGCTTTTTCAAGGAACTCTTAAGAAGGGTGATAGGCCTGGGAACCAAGGTGGGACAGAAACTTGTCCACTGGAGTGGGGCCTGTGCAGAGCAGGCTCCAGCCAGGTCTCAGGTGATAAGCCCTTCTCCAGAAAAGTGACTCCTGCGTTTGTTTGCAGCCGGGCTGTGTGTACCACGTTCAGCTCAAGGCAGAAGGCAATGACCACATTGAACGAGCCCTCCCCCACCACCGGGTCATCGTGGTAAGATGTGGAATTCTTAAGCAGAATCAGTGCATGATTGCATCTCTGATCAAAAATCCTTCAGCGTTCCTCTGGCTGGCTGCCTTTCATCTGTTGTGAGGGGGACGTTACATCCTAATTAAGGGTCCTCTCAGAATAGTGTCATCTTTACAAGCAGCATCTTTGGGCTTTTAATGAACAGCAGCGCTGTCTTGCATCCAGAGCAGAAATCCGAGCTGTTGTTTCCCCACTTCCCCTGCTAGCTCTGATCATTATTCTACAAGTTGAGGATCTTAAGGCCTAAGTAGCATTTTAGATCAATAAAGGGAACATGGGCTTCATCAGTGACAGGGCCACTGACGTGTCTTATCTTCAGGTGACCTTGTTCTTCTCACCAGGGAGAGTCTCTTGATCTTTTAAGATCATGACTCGGCTAACTGATCCCTAAGGAGGCAGCCCTCCAGGTCACAGGAGGTGTCCCTGGCATCATTTGCAGTGAAGTTTTTTCCCATGGAATAAGTCTCATTTGCTAGACCAGAGGATTTGGGGCCAGACAAGAAGCCTTTGGTGGCTTTATAAGGGGGCATTAGGGATAAAGATTACGATGGGTCCAGAGGCTGGTGGGCCATTCAGGGTTTTTGGCCTAGACAGTGAGTTTTCTTGATGTCTTTGTGGCATTTGGCATTTTAAGTGGTTGTGACGGCTGCATCTTACTTTATATTTTCCTGCCATGGGGATTCAGATTGGGGTCCCAGGCGGTCATGTGGACTACGGCCCCACAGATGAAAAGGTGACTGACGGGGGCACATGCCCACCCCAGGGGGTGTGGAGGAGCTGGGGCTTGACTCCTGCCAATTCCTGCCAGGCAAGAACATCCTTGTCTTTTTCAAAAGCCGCTGGGAAATCTGGCTCTTTTAGTATGAAATTTCTTTTTGAAAATGTTGATAAGTCACTAAAACTTAAGGGAAGAAGTACTGTCTTTGTCAAACAGCATGTCCATGGCGAGGTGTCACCCGTTTCCTCACAATTTGGGACCTTAGACTCCGGCTGCTTGAACAGCGAGCTTTGTTCCCTGAATGCTAAGGGAAGTCGCTAGGAAATAGAGCTCCAGGGATGTCCCCTGCTGGAGGAGAGGGCCCCCCTTCCAGCTTCCTTGGCCCAGCTTGCTTTCTCTCTTCCCAGGTTGGGAATAATGACATCGATGATGTGAACATCATAGTTTTCCGACAGATAAATCAATTCGACTTAAGTGGAAACGTGATCACTTCCTCTGAGTATCTTCCTACGTTGTGGGTAAGGCCAGCTGTTGACGGTTAATGTGCTCTGCCCTTTTTGGCTTCGAAACAAGAGGAAGCAGGATATCCAGGCCTGTCTAGCCCTTGCTTTAGCTGAGGGTTGAGGTTGAGATTAGGAATCTTCAGTCCCAGCATGTGTCTGGTGGAATGACTGCCGATCGCTAGAGAAAAACATGATCTGGTTTCAGATGACAGTTTTGCCAGCCTTGTGTGTCTTTAGAAGCATCACAGTAGAAGCCTCATGAATGAGCAGTGTGATCTGGGGTCTGAAACAGAGAGGTGGTTTTGGGCAAAGCACCTGGTCACTTTCTAAATTCTGTGCAAGATGCGTGTGGCAGGCAGTGGACTCAGAGTCAGACGATGGTGGGGAAGGGCAGCGAACCTGGGCTGGAGGAAAAGAAAGGCCACCAACAGAACACTAAGCTGCTCCTGGAAGCGGCCAGGAGCCCAGTGCCAAATGGGAACGTGTTTGGAGTTTAAGGAGCAGCTGTGGGTTGAGGTGACAGTACACGGTGGGGGGCACGCCGAGTGAACAAGGCTGGCGGTGATGACATCAGGTGACCAGGCTCTCTGGGTCTCCATGGGGACAACAGTGATGCCCCTTTGGGAGTCAGGGTTGGTGGTGATGTACGTGAGGTGCCTGCCCTGCCCCTGGCATGTTTCAGATATGTTAGGATCTGTTCTCTTTAATGTTACCACTACACTAACAGGTGTTTACTATTTTGAGCATTAACGTAAGTTGTCAGAATCTTAAAACATTTTGACAACTGTCACATCACTGGTGTCTCAGATGCATTAGGAACGGCCCATCGGGGGAGGACGGTTGCTCCTTCAAAGATCGGCGTTTCCAGAGTTCCTCTCCCCTAAGAGATAAGCCATCCCAGGGTGTCAAAAATGCGGTGTTTATCGCGTTGGATTTTTAAACTCACGCCCTGCTTTGTTTCTGCTCTCCAGGTGAAGCTTTACAAGAGCGACAACCTCGACACCCCGATCCAGACGGTGTCCCTGGGCCAGTCCCTCTTCTTCCACTTCCCGCCCCTGCTCAGGGACGGCCAGGTGAGCGCCCCTCTCTGCGTCGTCTGTGCTGGAACTGCTCCCCTTTTCCGCGGAAGGAACTCCGTTTTCCCACTTTTCCCCCTCATGCCACCTTGCTGACACAGTTGAATCAGAGGAGGTGGGGCTCTCTAGGGATTTTTTTCTCCCAGAATTAGCTCTTTTTCTGTTATAAAAATAATACACATTCATCATGGCAAGAGATCGGGGAAGGGGATGGAAATCAGACATAATACTGTCATCCAGAAGCAACTGCTGTTAACATGTTGATAGATTTCCTTTTGACCTTTTTTGACACATGTGCATGTGTGTATAAATATAAAAACACATGTGTATTCATTTTAGTAATATAAAGCTGGGACTGTTTTGTATATTTTCTCGTAATCTGTGCTTTTCAGTGAAGACTTTATCACCTGTCCTTTCTCATGCATGATATTTAATGACTGCACAGGAGACCATGATAGAGAAAATACCGTAATCTATTTAACCAAGGCCGTCATCACTTACTGATGACGGGATGTTTCCCATCAGCTCTAATTGCACAGAGCGAGCTATTGTGGCTGCCCCAGTGGCAGCAAACTTTGGAGAGAACTTGGTTCCTTTTGGGGACTTAGCCTGAGAGCGTGAGCGGTGAGCCTGTGTGGTTCCTCCCCTGGCTTCCGGCCACCTGCCACAGGGATGATCCTCTGGCCTTTCCTGGTGTGAAGTGGCCGTGAAATAACAAAGCAGGTTGTGACAGAGTCTGGGGCCTCCCTCACACTGCTCTCCAGGCGCCCTTAGTAATCGAGCCACTTCCGGCAGCACTACAGTGTGGTCTCAGGCTCCCCGGGGCTCACAGCCTGCTCAGTGCCTGACCAGCTGAGTGACCCTGGGCACATCACGCTTCCCTTCTTCGGGCCTCTCTCTCCCAATCTGTGAAATGGGGCAATAGTCCCGATCTTGTAAGTGGTTGAGAGCATACGCCTAACGTGCTCANCCCGGGGCTCACAGCCTGCTCAGTGCCTGACCAGCTGAGTGACCCTGGGCACATCACGCTTCCCTTCTTCGGGCCTCTCTCTCCCAATCTGTGAAATGGGGCAATAGTCCCGATCTTGTAAGTGGTTGAGAGCATACGCACATGGGGCAATAGTCCCGATCTTGTAAGTGGTTGAGAGCATACGCCTAACGTGCTCACAGCTCTGGGCCCCTGGCTGGGGCTCAACACGCAGGCCCGTGATGGTGACCAGGACCTCTGCAGAGGACGCCACATTCTTAGAACTCACCAGCTAATGAGCCAAGAACCGTCCCGTGGAAGTCAGCCTCGTTTTGAGTGAAAACAGTCTTCCTCGGTTTAACCATGTGTCTCCCTCATCAGAATTCATTCATCAGAACTGTGTGTGTTTTGTAAAGTCAGGTTCTCTAAGGACCACGTAGCAGCCATGGCTGGATACACTTAGAAAGACGAGCCACGGGCTCCGAGCGCCTGTTCGGAGATGGCAGGGTTGCGCGGCTGACCCTGCTGGACTGGCCCTCTGAGGCCACCACGTGTGAGTTAGTGACCTAGGCGTGGAGGTGTAAACTTGGGGGTTCCTAAAGGAAACACGAGGTCCTTTGTGTCACAGTCACACGTGAGGACTTAGTGTTCGTTTGCTTTGCCCCAACTGCCCTTTGTAAAAACTGCCGCTCCCTCCTTGTGCCCAGAATTNGCATGGAGGTGTAAACTTGGGGGTTCCTAAAGGAAACACGAGGTCCTTTGTGTCACAGTCACACGTGAGGACTTAGTGTTCGTTTGCTTTGCCCCAACTGCCCTTTGTAAAAACTGCCGCTCCCTCCTTGTGCCCAGAATTACGTGGTCCTTCTAGACTCCACGCTGCCCAGATCCCAGTACGACTTCGTCCTGCCGCAGGTGTCCTTCACGGCAGCGGGCTACCACAAACACATCACCTTGGTCTTCAACCCCACGGTAAGAAGAAGGGGGCTTCCGGGCGTGGAGTGCGCAGTGGTTCCAAGGTGCCACTGAGCGCTTGTCAGACCTCCGTCCGTGTGGGAAGCTGGTGGAGTCCTCGTCCCTGAGATAGAAGGTGGGAGGCTCGTGTGCAGGGGAGCCTGCACTTGGACGCGGCCCTTCTGCTGGTTTCGGGCTCGTGCTCGGTGACTTGGCCTCCACGGTCTTACCCTGAGTAGAGGGCTCCTCCTCTGACCCCAGGAGGAAGCACTTGTCTCGTTCACCTCGGCAGAGACTGAGGCATTGACAGAGACAAGCACGGCGGGAACTGTTTGTGTGGAGGCGCTCCTCTCTAGGGAGGAGCAGTGCCTCTGCGAGGGCACTAGGGCTGCAGCCTGGACATCCCAGGCACCTCCCGGCTCTGGGGAGCGCATGGGAGCACAGAGGCGCCGCCTGGTGGGGCCCAAGCGGGCAGGCCTCGTCCCTGCCGCCAGCAGTGTGGCCCCACTTCTGAGACCGTGGGAGCAGAGCCACGTGCCAGGGGAGGGCAGGCCTGGGGGGTCCTCATTCCAGTCCTTCGTGGGGAGGTGCCTCTCTTGCATCCTTCTGGTGGCTCAGAAAGACTGAGCAACTTACCTGGGGGTGCTCGGCAGAGCCAGGTTCTCACGTCCCAGCCGCCAGCCGGGTGGCTCAGCACCATCCGCCTACGAGGGTCGTCAGGGCGCATCACTGCATCCTGTGCTGAATGTCAGTACCGACAACCACGCTCCTCACGCGTCACCCAGTGTTTCACGCACTGCTAACCACTCCACACACCTCATCATTCCTCACAGTAGGTGCTGTTTGTATTATCGCCGTTTTTCAGTTGAGTCAACCGAGTCTTATCGAGGCTACCCAGGGTCACACGGGAAGACCCAGCCCAGAGCCTGGGCTGCAGTTCCCAGAGCTCCGCCCCACAGTTGCTCTGCCTCCCCACTGGCTCCAACCTGCTCTTACGGATTTACTTTGGTGGAAGCTGGTTTGGGATCTAAGACAAGTCAAAAAATGTGGGGGCAGACAGTTAGGGATCCTGCCTCTCTTCTTCTGTTTATTAAGGGAGCGTCTCACTCTGGCTGTCGTCTCGGGTCAGAGGCCCTCTGGTCCTTCTCCTTCCTGCGTGTCTGCAGGTGCTTTGATCTTGGGACCTCTTTACACAGTTAAAATTATTTGCGAATCTCAAAGACCTTTGGTTTATGTGGGTTATATGTATATTTATCACATTAGAAATAAAAACTGAGACATGCGGAAAACACAAGCATCCACAGGCCACACGTCCCGTTACCTGTCAGAGTGAGGACGTCGTCACATTGCAGCCTCTGGGAACGTCCCCTGCCCCATTGTAGGAACATGAGAGAGAAACTGGCACGTCGTATCTTCACAGTATAATGAGAGCAGTTTGGACTGTGCAAATCTCCTGAAAGAGGCTCTCGGGCTGTACCTTGAGAACAGCGCTATGGCTTGCTAACCTGTTTTATCATCATCTGAAAGCTCTTTAATTTATTTGCTGCCATTGTCGAGGTGGAGTGAGTGAGTTGGGATATAGGTTCATTTGCTATTACAGAGACCCAGCACTTCAGGGCTTCAGCAGGAGGGAAGGTGCTGTCTTATGCTGACCTTCCGGGGGTTGGGTGGAAGCTCCTGGGTGTCGGGCTCCTCCTTCCCGTGACTCTGCTGCCTCCAGCACATCGCCCTTCCCGGAACGGCACAGTTGGCTGGAGGCTGTGCAGTCAGCAAGGAGGGAGGGCACACCCGGGTACAGCCTGGGTGTGGCGCTTGTCCCTTCTCTTCCTGTTCTGGGACCCCACCTGGCTGCGAGGGAGGCTGGGAACTGTGTTCTGTTCCCACTGGCCCGGCTGACCGTCTGGCCTGCCCTGGAAGGAGGGGTGAGCGGCCCCGGGTCCCCAGCACTGCTTTACCGCCTCACTGGGTGTGACCTCTGGCACTTCCTTGGTGCTCACTGTATCCTCGAGTCTGGAACAGTGGGTTCTCGATGCCTCCTTAGAGGAAAGAGTCCCTGGGTGCGGCTGGGGCTCAGCAAAATGAGGCCCTCATACATTTCAACCACAGGGGTCCCCTGCCGCCCACAGCTCTGCGTCTCCTCAGTGTAGACAGTGAAAGGTCCGGGGGTGAGGAGCACCTTGTTCTTGGAACCTGGTTATTCCTGAGCTTCAGAGAACAAGAGAGGGGAGTTTGTGCGGCAGAGGATTCACCGCAGAGGATTGAGATTTAGTTGTGTCGCTTCAGTTACTTCTTTGGATACTAAGTGTCTAGGTCACGTGGGTGCTAGGGATNTGTTCTTGGAACCTGGTTATTCCTGAGCTTCAGAGAACAAGAGAGGGGAGTTTGTGCGGCAGAGGATTCACCGCAGAGGATTGAGATTTAGTTGTGTCGCTTCAGTTACTTCTTTGGATACTAAGTGTCTAGGTCACGTGGGTGCTAGGGATCTTGAGGAGGCCGGGCAGGTCTGGGCTGTGGATGGGGTGCTGGCAGAGAGCTTCTGATCTGGATCTTGGTCTGGGGTGACGGTGCTCTGGGTGTTTGCAGAGGAAACTGCCCGAGCAGGACATCGCCCAGGGATCATACATCGCCCTGCCTCTGACGCTGCTCGTCCTGCTGGCCGGCTACAACCACGACAAGGTAGGGGGCCCGAGCCCTCCGGGCAGCAGGCGTGCGAGTGAGGGGTGGATCCCTCACAGCTGGGTCGTGGCCAGGGAGGAATGTCCATTGTTACAGAGGTGACCGTGCTTCATGATAATGGTTTAGTAGCTCGGTCCGGTCCGACTCTTGCAACCCTATGGACTGTAGCCCACCAGGCTCCTCTGTCTATGGAGTTTCCCAGGCAAGAATTCTGGAGTGGGCTGCTACTTGCTTCTCCAGGGGATCTTCCCAAGACCAATGCCAAGGCCTTCTTTGAAGGCTAGCAGCCTCTTGTATCCCTCCTACCCCTTAACCCTGCAGTACTTCTGGGTCTCTGGTGACCCTTTCTGCACTTGGCCGGGCTGAGAGCACAGAGTGGTGGAGATGGGCCGGGGCTGGGACCTTGGTGTACTGCTGGACAGAAGTCTTCTCCTGGAGCCCCCTCTCTCATGCCCTCTTTCTTCCCAGCTCATCCCCTTGCTGCTGCAGCTGACAAGCCGCCTGCAGGGAGTCCGGGCCCTTGGCCAGACGGCCTCTGACAACAGTGGCCCAGAAGACGCAAAGAGACAAGCCAAGAAACAGAAGACAAGGCGGACGTGAGGTATCTCCTCGGGACAGGCCCCTGGTGTGGAGGACGCGTGTGACTCTTGTCGTCAGCTCCGCGGGCGCAGCCACCCATCAGCCTCTCCTCCCTGGCCCCACTGTGACACCATGAAGGAACCCTCCTGTCATTCTGCAGAGCACAATTGATTTTCTGAGTTGAAGATAATTTATTATTTTTATTTTTGTCAAAGAAGTGTTTAAGCTGTGCTGGTGGTGTGCGAATGTTATCCTGAGTCCTCCAGCTTCACTTGCAAAAGGAATTCCAGTAAATGGGTGTCTTGACTCCCAAATCAAGCTCCTGTTGGACTGACCCTCTCCCCTTAACATCCCTGTGCCTCTGAGGTCCCTGCTGGAAACCTCACAGCCTGTGTGTACTCCTAAGAGGGTGTGTTATGCGGTAAAAAGTCAATAAAATGGCCCACTTGTTTGTGTTGTAGCTCATCTTGGGTGCAGTCCTTGGAGGACCCTGGCCTAATGCTGGGGTCACGATCAAGCCACCTGGAGGGACATGTGGGTCCTGAGTGAAGCCGAGATGACACGTGGCAGCTGGCTTTTGGCCTCAATGATAGGAAAACGGGAGAGGTGGTGGGGGATGATGCTGTGAAGAGCCTTGCCTTGGTTCGGGGGGTGACAGTGTGAAGAGCCCTGCCTTGTCTGAAGGAGTCCGAGAAGCCCCCCAGCTGTGCTGCCGGGATCACACGCGTTCTCGTCTCTAGAGAAGCCGGAAAAACTGAGTTTTATGTGAACTCTTTCAAGTTTTAAATGTTAGTGACAAATTCAGTTTGTAACTTCCGGCGAAACAAAATGCATACGTAGGCTGTGTGAAGCTTGAAGGCTGCCAGTTTGCATAAGGGATCCACAGGAATTCTCAGCATTTGAACAGCATTAATTTCATTCTTACGGGAAGTAGTTGAGTTAGGTTGGAAGCAGGGACATCCAGCCACCCGATGCTTATTGAGCCCCACGTGTGACAGGCACCGGGGCTATGAGACCAGCAGAGCAGACGAGTATAAACTTGAGGAGCTGGATGAGGACGACCCATTTTGTTCCCTGTCTTGTCCCTAGCGCTCCCTGTGGAGTGGGCACTTTAGAAGGAACGAATGATGAATGCATGCGTGGGTAGGCGAGGATGTGGACACGTGGCACCCACTCTCAGAGCGCACGACCCGTCCATTGTTGGGTGGAAGACAAGCCTGTCGGGGACAGGGCAGGGCGGAGAGCCAAAGGCTTCCTGATGGAGGCTCAAGTGGCCAAAGGGGCACAGAGCAGAGGTCAAGTCCCACTGAGAGCTCAGGGAAGCTTCCCCGGCACGATGTTCAGGCCGAGTCTGGAAGGACCCGAAGGGGAGAGAGGAGTGAGGCAGGAGGTCTTGTTGGGCGCCACGACCAGTGAGGACAGTCAGCTTGAGGATTCCCAGGCTCCGGGGGCCTCCCGAAGAGCTGCTGCATTTCCAGTCCAGCGGCTGTTGGGCTCTTGGCCATTTCACAGGTATTACTTTTTCACTGTGGAAGGAAGTACGCTCTTGGAGATCTGGGAGAGACGAGATGCATAATCCATTTCTTGGAGTGTTTTCTAACTCTTCTTCCAAGTGGACACCCAGAAACATGCCTTTTAAATGTTAATGGGGCTTTTTATTGACGCAGTGTAAAGGTTAAGAGCTTGTGGAAGATACAACTAAATGGCAGTATGTTCATCCAGTTCCGGACGCCGCCATGAAGGGGCAGTCTTTCCCTGTCTCTGCCGCAGGTCACCTTTCTTGCTGGTGGATCTTCTGAAAGGGCTCTGTTCCTGGAAAAAGGCTGCTGCCTTTCTCAGCCCGGATGGAATTTCGGCCTCTTCTGTTGCCTGTGATTGTCTTCATTTTCTGGCAATCTCAGGACAACTCCCCTGTCCCCTCTCTGAGGTGTGAGGATGAATGGATCAGAGGGTTTTAAATGCAGCAAAAGTTACACGAGACAGATTTTTTTCCCCTGAGTAATTAAAGATGTCTTAAATGACGGGTCCCTGAAGAACTTCCTTGCTTGTGCCTTTTTGCTTATTAAAGTAGCCCAGCCTCAGCGAGGATACCCCCAGAGACTGACAGACAGGAAAGGGCCATTCTAAGGTGCTGGCTTCACCTGAGTCTTCCCTGGGTTTCTTTTGTTTGGAATATTATCATCCAACCAGCAAGGATGGTTGGACGTGAGTGGGGGGGTACTGGAGGTGGGCATGGGGAGTGTGTAGGGGGCAGGGGATACAGGAGAGAAGTAGAGGGAGGAGGTGGTCCTCGTGCTCCACTCTCAAGGGTCTGTGTTCAACTCTCGAGAGACGAGTCATGACATAAGGGAAAAGCGAATGATTGCCTCCCTGAACGACAAGCAGTGGCGGAAAGGAGTGGGCCGTGTGGTGTGCTGGCCACCGCACTGAGTCCTTTCATGCATGAGATGCTGGGTCTTCAGGACCTTATGACATGAGTATGTTTTCCACTCTACCTCACAGGAGGAAACAAGATCGTCACAGCCACTAAGTGGCAGAGCTGGGGTTTGAACCCGGCTGCAGGCTCTTAACCACTGTGCTCTGCCGTCCTGCTGTGCAGAATGAGACGGGGCATCTACGTGCCAGGTTGGGGATAATTCAGATGTTGAGAAAGANTAGAGGGAGGAGGTGGTCCTCATGCTCCACTCTCAAGGGTCTGTGTTCAACTCTCGAGAGATGAGTCATGACATAAGGGAAAAGCGAATGATTGCCTCCCTGAACGACGAGCAGCGGCGGAAAGGAGTGGGCCGTGTGGTGTGCTGGCCACCGCACTGAGTCCTTTCATGCATGAGATGCTGGGTCTTCAGGACCTTATGACATGAGTATGTTTTCCACTCTACCTCACAGGAGGAAACAAGATCGTCACAGCCACTAAGTGGCAGAGCTGGGGTTTGAACCCGGCTGCAGGCTCTTAACCACTGTGCTCTGCCGTCCTGCTGTGCAGAATGAGACGGGGCATCTACGTGCCAGGTTGGGGATAATTCAGATGTTGAGAAAGAGAATGTCATATGCCAGAGATGCGGGCATGAGCTGTGATCAGTTCAGTCAAAGCACAGTGACATGTAGCCCTGTGTGCAACAGAGGGTCAGGCCTTGACCTGTTCTTTCAGCATTGTTTCTAGAACCAGAGTTACCTGGGGAAATGCTTAAACCCAGTTCCCCAAACACAAATCCAGATCCAACGGGCAGCATTCCCCCTTTCCTCGAAAGCTGGAGCAACCTGATGAGGGGAGTTGGGAAGGATTCTGGGAACAAAGTTTGTGTGGTTCCATTCCATTCCGTCTAGGCTGAGTGCTCACTGGGAATGAGGACTGTGTCTCGGCCATCCGTAGTTCCAGGCCCTGCACACGGTGGAGACCTGAGGAAGGGAACCTGCCTCAAACTGGCTCCCCCCAACAATCCTCACAGCCTTTTCATATGGGGCCCCCTCGCACACTGAGTCAGGGCTGGACTCCAGTGTGAGTGGTGACATGTGCCTTCTCAGTTGGGATTTTAAAGGGCATTGCATAAACAGATGAATGGATAAAGACGATGTGGTGTGTATATATATACAACTCAGCTGTAAAGAAAAGTGAAATGATGCCATTTGCAGCAACATGGATGCAACTANGTGGTGACATGTGCCTTCTCAGTTGGGATTTTAAAGGGCATTGCATAAACAGATGAATGGATAAAGACGATGTGGTGTGTATATATATACAACTCAGCTGTAAAGAAAAGTGAAATGATGCCATTTGCAGCAACATGGATGCAACTAGAGATTATCATGAAGTGAAGTAAGTCAGACAGAGACGAATACTGTATGATGTCACTTATATGTGGAATCTAAAATACGACACAGATTATGAGACAGAAACGGAATCACAGCATAGACGGTTGGTTGCCAAGGGGCAGAGTGGGAGGGAGAGGGACGGACTCGGAGTCTGGGGTTGGTAGATGCAGACTGTTAACGTTTAGAATGGATAAACAACAAGGTCCTCATGTATAGCACAGGGAACTATACTCAATATCCTGTGATAAGCTATAGTGAAAGAATGTGTATGGTACAGTGTATGTGTATAACTGAGTTACTTTACAGCAGAGATTGGCACAACATTGTAAATCAACTATACTTCAGTAAGGGCTTCTCAGGTGGCTCAGAGCTAAAGAATCTGCCAGTTTAGGAGATGCAAGAGACACAGGTTCGATCCCTGGGTTGGGAAGATCCCTTGGAGCAGGAGATGGCAACCCACTCCGGTATTCTTGCCTGGAGAATTCCATGGACAGAGGAGCCTGGTGGGCTGCAATCCACAGGGCCAAAAAGAGGCAGGCATGACCGAGCAACTGAGCGCACACACAGCATACTTTAATTTAAAAAATAATAATAAAGGGCTTTGCCCTCGCCATTTTGTTCCTGGGGGAAACCAGCTGCCTTGTGTGGGGATACAGAGGCAGCCCCCTGGAGAGCTGAGGTCCCTGGACAGCAGCCAATCCACCTTGCCAGCGAGGTGTTTCAGGGCCCCAGGACCTGGATCCTTCAGCCCTGGTCAAGCCTTTGGATGACTGCAGCCCCAGCCAGCATCGGACTGCTGCTGCTTCAGAGACCCTTTCAGAAACCCTCCGTGGCTGAGCTCTTCTCAAATTCCTGACCCAGAATCTGTGAACATGATGTATGATTGTGTTAGGCCTCTAAGTTATGGGGTAATTTGTTATGCAACACTAGGTAGCTGGAATAGTACTCAATAAAGGTCTATCATCAGTGGACAGTGACTGAGAGACCTCCAGTAAATCAATGCATTTCTACCTGTGTTAGTCAAGGCTATTTTCATTTCAAGTAATAGGAGCCCAGCTCCAACTAGCGTAAGCAAAATGGGGCGTTTCACTGCCAGTGCAGTGGAGAACCCCAGGAGTGTCTGGCTCCGTTCGTGGCTGCATCCAGGGTCTGTCTTAGCCTCCCGGTCCTGTTTCCCTTTGTGAGTTGACCGTGCTCTTCCCTCCGTCAAGGCTCTACACCCGCTCTCAGTGCTTAGCTCTGAAAGAGCCCTTTGCTGGAAACCGGCCGACTTTGAAACCAGGTCCACGGCTTCTCGCTCAGTCGTGCTCTGCCTGAGGCAGGGCAGCCGTGGGAAGACTTCCACTGTGAGTGAAGTTTGGGAAAACTGGCTTTTGACTTCTGCCTGTCCTGCTTCTGCAGAAGGTGATCACCCTGCAGCCTTGGGCCTAAATCATCCCAATTTGAAGGTCCAACAGAAAGAGAATTCCCATCCCACAGGCCTTGTGTCCTTCTGGGGAAGGTGAAGGACTGATGAGCAAACCACAGGATCGCAGGGGCCTGGCCAGGCCCCAAGCCACAGCTCCATCCATGCCATGCGAAGCTCCTGCAGTGGGGACGAGCATTTCCCAGAGAAACAAGGGATCCTGGGTGGCAAAACCAATAGAAGTCAGCTCTCCTCCCTTCACAGCTTGATGACCAAGTCGCAGTCACTCATCATGTCTGGCTTTATCTTTTCATTAAGCAAATCACCATGGCTTTGTTACAGCATGCCCAGGGGAGGGAAGAAGCTCATCTTTCTGTGAGCCTACTGTGTGCCAGGGCCCAGGGGAAAGATATGCAGAGACCCCCTCCGTCCCCCTTCTCGGGGGGGCGTTCATGCTTCATGATACAGTGGTGGGATTGCAGGGGGAGCTTGACCACTGTCACTAAGTCCTTCTGCTGCCCCCCCAACACCTGGGCTCGACTGCGATGCTGCGCACTTCCATACCCTTTCAGATGAGTGACTGTTTCACTGTTCCACCGTGTGGATGAAACAGCAGCCCATCTTGCATTTGCTTTTTGGAACTTGAAGGTTCTGTGAAATAGATGAATGCATTGGAACAAGTGGTCCCCACGTCTGTGCAGAATCTGTGCCTCCGGGGACTGATGGCTGCCCCTCCCTGTCTAGTCTAAAGGGGAGACGGCTGGCAAGAAGAGGGAAGCTGACAGCTGCTGCATTTTTATCCTGTTTGTGCTCTTGGAGCTGAGAGGAAGAGGTGGCTGACCGCTGCTGAGTGATCAAACTCCAGATGGGCCTCTCTCGCTTCCTCTTCAGGGCTGGGGTGGATGGGTATACGGAGAAAGAACATTTTGCTGCCTACCCAAAATGCTGCTTCCCTTGCCAGTTTTGGGAACACTTCACTGAAGTGGTGACTGATACTTAGTTAATGGTGGCAAAGAAATGATCACATGCGAAGGCAAGGTCTAAGAGTGACAGTGATTGAGGGTGGGGGTCTGCAAACCCTGGCCCCCGGAGTCCGCTTCTGTTTTGCAAATAAGTTTGCGTGTATAACTTTTTAGAATTCCATATATAAGTGATACCACATGGCATTTATCTTTGTTTGATTTCACTTAATATGATATTCTCCATGTCCATCCATGTTGCTGCAAATGGCATCATTTCATTCTTTAAAAAAAAAACAAACTTTTAACTTTGTATTGGAGTATAGCAGATTAACAGTGCTGTGATGGTTCCAGGTGGACAGCAAAAGGATTCTGCCATACATATGTATTTCATTCTTTTTATTGCTGAATAGTATTCCATTGCATNAATAGTACTCAATAAAGGTCTATCATCAGTGGACAGTGACTGAGAGACCTCCAGTAAATCAATGCATTTCTACCTGTGTTAGTCAAGGCTATTTTCATTTCAAGTAATAGGAGCCCAGCTCCAACTAGCGTAAGCAAAATGGGGCGTTTCACTGCCAGTGCAGTGGAGAACCCCAGGAGTGTCTGGCTCCGTTCGTGGCTGCATCCAGGGTCTGTCTTAGCCTCCCGGTCCTGTTTCCCTTTGTGAGTTGACCGTGCTCTTCCCTCCGTCAAGGCTCTACACCCGCTCTCAGTGCTTAGCTCTGAAAGAGCCCTTTGCTGGAAACCGGCCGACTTTGAAACCAGGTCCACGGCTTCTCGCTCAGTCGTGCTCTGCCTGAGGCAGGGCAGCCGTGGGAAGACTTCCACTGTGAGTGAAGTTTGGGAAAACTGGCTTTTGACTTCTGCCTGTCCTGCTTCTGCAGAAGGTGATCACCCTGCAGCCTTGGGCCTAAATCATCCCAATTTGAAGGTCCAACAGAAAGAGAATTCCCATCCCACAGGCCCTGTGTCCTTCTGGGGAAGGTGAAGGACTGATGAGCAAACCACAGGATCGCAGGGGCCTGGCCAGGCCCCAAGCCACAGCTCCATCCATGCCATGCGAAGCTCCTGCAGTGGGGACGAGCATTTCCCAGAGAAACAAGGGATCCTGGGTGGCAAAACCAATAGAAGTCAGCTCTCCTCCCTTCACAGCTTGATGACCAAGTCGCAGTCACTCATCATGTCTGGCTTTATCTTTTCATTAAGCAAATCACCATGGCTTTGTTACAGCATGCCCAGGGGAGGGAAGAAGCTCATCTTTCTGTGAGCCTACTGTGTGCCAGGGCCCAGGGGAAAGATATGCAGAGACCCCCTCCGTCCCCCTTCTCGGGGGGGCGTTCATGCTTCATGATACAGTGGTGGGATTGCAGGGGGAGCTTGACCACTGTCACTAAGTCCTTCTGCTGCCCCCCCAACACCTGGGCTCGACTGCGATGCTGCGCACTTCCATACCCTTTCAGATGAGTGACTGTTTCACTGTTCCACCGTGTGGATGAAACAGCAGCCCATCTTGCATTTGCTTTTTGGAACTTGAAGGTTCTGTGAAATAGATGAATGCATTGGAACAAGTGGTCCCCACGTCTGTGCAGAATCTGTGCCTCCGGGGACTGATGGCTGCCCCTCCCTGTCTAGTCTAAAGGGGAGACGGCTGGCAAGAAGAGGGAAGCTGACAGCTGCTGCATTTTTATCCTGTTTGTGCTCTTGGAGCTGAGAGGAAGAGGTGGCTGACCGCTGCTGAGTGATCAAACTCCAGATGGGCCTCTCTCGCTTCCTCTTCAGGGCTGGGGTGGATGGGTATACGGAGAAAGAACATTTTGCTGCCTACCCAAAATGCTGCTTCCCTTGCCAGTTTTGGGAACACTTCACTGAAGTGGTGACTGATACTTAGTTAATGGTGGCAAAGAAATGATCACATGCGAAGGCAAGGTCTAAGAGTGACAGTGATTGAGGGTGGGGGTCTGCAAACCCTGGCCCCCGGAGTCCGCTTCTGTTTTGCAAATAAGTTTGCGTGTATAACTTTTTAGAATTCCATATATAAGTGATACCACATGACATTTATCTTTGTTTGATTTCACTTAATATGATATTCTCCATGTCCATCCATGTTGCTGCAAATGGCATCATTTCATTCTTTAAAAAAAAAACAAACTTTTAACTTTGTATTGGAGTATAGCAGATTAACAGTGCTGTGATGGTTCCAGGTGGACAGCAAAAGGATTCTGCCATACATATGTATTTCATTCTTTTTATTGCTGAATAGTATTCCATTGCATATAGGTAGCACATCTTTTTGATCCATTCATTTGTTGAAGGACATTTCGTTTGTTTGCATTTCTTGGCTATTATCAATAGTGCTACTATGAACATAGGACTATATGTATTTTTTTGAATTACAGTTTTCATCTTTGGATTCCAGACATTTGCCCATGAGTGGGATTGCTGGATCATATGGTAGCTCTATTTTTTATATATTTTTTAAAGAACCTCCATAATGTTCTCTATAGTAGTTGCTTGCAGACATAGAAAACACACTTATGGTTACTAAAGTAGGGGAGGGATAAATTAGGAGTTTTGGATTAATACACTCTTTACGACCTATGGTATAGCACAAGGAACTATGTTCCATATCTTGTAATAACCTGTAATGGAAAAGAACCTGAAAATTAAATATATATATACATATATACACACACACACATATATATTTGAATCACTTTGCTAACATAACAGTAAATCAATTATACTTCAATTTTAAAAAAGTTTCAAGTTGCTAAAAAACAAAACAACACCCTCCCCAAAACTACAACCCCACCAGGCCAACTAGTTAGCTACTGTGTTTGTAAATAAAGTATTATGGGAACACAGCTATGCTCTTTCATGTGCAGATTGTCTGTGGCTATTTTAATCCGACAAGAGTGGAGGTAAGTAGTTGTGGCAAAGACTGTATGACCCACAAACCCTGAAATATTTACTTTCTACCCCTTTATGGAAAAGGCCTGCTGACCTCTAGTCTAGTGGGCACTTTTTAAAGTTTGATTTGGGTGGGGAGACACTGGTTCATTCGACAAGCATTATCTGAGCAGACCCTGCTCTGTGACTGGGGATTTAGTGGTGGGAACGTGCAGCCAGGCTCCTCCATCCGTGGGCTTTTCCAGCAATAATAGTGGGGTGTGCTGCCTTTTCCTTCTCCAGGAGATCTTCCCAACCCAGGGATCGATCCCGGGTCTCCTGCATTGCAGGCAAACTCTTTACCAGACGTCTGAGCCACCAGGGAATCCCAGATGAATGAATGGTCATTAGTAATAATGTTGGTCACGATCCATCCACATGACTCATGTTGAGCCCGTGTCACCAATTCACACTTGCCTTCTGTTTAGGACGAACCATATGAAACTGCCATTTTTATAGGTCAAAATGGTTGACTAATTCACACCATGCCCCTCCTCCAGGGGATCTCCCCAACCCAGGGATCAAACCTGAGTCTCCTGCATTGGCAGGCAGGTTCTTTACCACGAGCGCCACCTGAGAAGCCCAACCATTATACATGCATACTGAAATTAAACAAGTAAATGAATAGTGAATGTGGGAGCCAGTTTCTCACGGTTGGAGTGGAACGAGACAAGTAAGCAAAGAAGACTAGAATGATCCATGTGGGGATGGATTAGAGTTGGAGACGTCAGTATGAACTCAAGTTTCATATAGACACAGATGGTTGCATTTGGAAATATTTATACATATGTGCACACACACAGGCTAGTAACATACATATGCTTCCTTGCTCTGCCAGCTGAGTGGGGCTAGAAGGAATGACAGCGTAGCGGCAACAAACCCCCAGTGCCTAGATCTCTGTTCTCTAACAACATCCCTCTTCAGTAAAAAGTACCAGGGCTCCATGGAGAAGTGTGATTCTAGGACTGCGGTGGGAAATATAAGATGAGCTTCGAGCATCCTATAGTGTCAGAAAGTAAGGAAGTGATATTGACCAGGGTTCTTGGCCTCCTCAATCAATAGAAATTGATGAGGCCAGACAAGACATTCAGGCAAGGCTTTATTGGGGTACCTGCTACAGCAATGGGGAGCAAACACAAGTAACAGGGTCCTTTGCTTGCTCTGAACGGTGGGACAAGCTGGGTCCCTATGTGGCTGGAGGGTAGAGGTGTGCTCAGGTGGGACAAGCTGGGTCCCTATGTGGCTGGAGGGTAGAGGTGTGCTCAGGGATTGGGCAGGGAGAGTGGCTTAGGCGGTTTGCCCATCTCTTTGGTGTTGGTCTGGCTTCCCTGGTGGCTCAGATGGTAAAGAATTCNAGGGTAGAGGTGTGCTCAGGTGGGACAAGCTGGGTCCCTATGTGGCTGGAGGGTAGAGGTGTGCTCAGGGATTGGGCAGGGAGAGTGGCTTAGGCGGTTTGCCCATCTCTTTGGTGTTGGTCTGGCTTCCCTGGTGGCTCAGATGGTAAAGAATTCGCCTGCAATGCAGGAGACCTGGGTTCAAACCCTGGGTTGGGAAGATCCCCTGGAGAAGGAAAGGGTGACTCACTCCAGTATTCTGGCCTGGAGAAGTCCTTAGACAGAGAAGCCTGGGAGGCTATATATAGTCCATGGGGTTGCAGAGTCGGACACGACCGAGTGACTCACTTTCACTTTGGTGCTGAGTGCAGGGGGCATGCACAGGACCCCATTTTTGCTCCCCATCCCCTGTTTTTTCTCCTGGCTTTTCAAAAGTGGCAGTTGGGTTTTTGGTTGCTTGGTATCTTGTCGGCCATAATTTGCTCCAACCGTGCATGCACACAGTTATTTTTTGTTTCTCTGTGTTTTGTTGCTAGAGAGGGTTGTCCAGGTATGAACACTGCAGCAAAGGGTCCCAGGCCCAGCCTGTTTCAGGAGCACTAAACAAATAAAGACAAATCAGCACTTTGATGATGGGGAGGGGGAGGGGAGCATCTCAGATGGACACAGGAGCAGCTGAAAGAGCTCTCACAGTCAAAGCTGGTACAATTTTGACCAACAAAATGGATAAAGTCGTACTGGATTATAACTCAAAGTATAGAATAAATACCCATGGTTCCATACTGACATAGATTAATGACTGAAGAAATAAAGGGCCCAGAAAAATGATACTAAATAAAAATGAGGAAATCTGAATAAATTTGAACTTTAATTAATAATAATGCATCAATATGTGGGCATACAGAAACTGTACTATCTTTTCCCAGAACTGTTCTAAAATAAAAAGTTCAAACATTTATTTTAAAAAAGATAGAATGTGGCAATGTCACATGCTCAGCCTCGTGGTGTTTTTCCTGGTTTAGTTTGTGGGCATGAATTCATATTATGCCATCTAACCTCTGTTGTCTGACCTTCAACATAGCCNAAAGTTCAAACATTTATTTTAAAAAAGATAGAATGTGGCAATGTCACATGCTCAGCCTCGTGGTGTTTTTCCTGGTTTAGTTTGTGGGCATGAATTCATATTATGCCATCTAACCTCTGTTGTCTGACCTTCAACATAGCCAGTGACCCCAAGGGACAAAAAGCCCAAGTTAGGGATATGTCCCAAGGCCAGGAAATGGCCTGGCATCCAGACTGCACACATTGGTTACCTGGAAAAGCCAAGGAATAGGATAGACAGGGGGCGGCCCATGGGTCAGATCTGGGGGTGGGGTGCATTTTTGTCAATAAAGGTTTATTGGAACATAGCCAGCCTGTTTATTTACGCGTCATCTATGGCTGCTTTTGCGGGACAATGGCAGAGTGGATTGTTGCACCAGAAATCCACATGGCCCACAAATATTTATAATCTATTTGTTCCTTTAAGGAAAACGTTTGCTGACCCCAGGATAGGGGACACAGTTCTGTCACCATCCTTTAGCAGGAAGGGCAAGGAGTCCCCATCTCAGGACAGGTCAGTCTTTAACAGTGGAGCACATAACCAACAAAGCCCACGCCTCACTTCCTTGTGGCTGAAATGGATCATTAATATTGAATGTGAACAACCTACTTGCTCCAGATGATTCCGTCTAATTCTACTGTCTCTTGTAACAGGGCTCTCACGTGCAGGGGTCGGGGCTGTTTGTCTTCCTCGGCTTTCTGAGGCTTCAGAGCCTATTGATTCTGTGAAATGTACATTTCTCGGGAAAGAGCATCCCCCAACATGACAGGAGATCACACATCACTTGTTTCCCGTGCCTTTCATTCCCCTCTGAACATGATAAAATCATGATCCCAGCGTCACCGAGGGACCCTCATGTCTCTTGGAAGCAGGCCTTCTTTTGTTTGCCTTCTTTTTTCATCTCTTTCAATCAGTGAGGCAGAGTGGAAAACTGTTTACTGGCTTGGAGGCAGGCAGGTCTGAGTGTGAGTTGTCCCCCGGTTGCTTGCTGGGCTGCGTGACTTTGGACAAGCTGCCTAACTCCCTGGAGCCTGCGGCTGTTCCACAGTAAAACGGGGAGCAGGCGGGCATTGCCGGGGATCCTGTGAGGATCAGGAGAGTGATGCTCAGCACCTGCTGCTGCTGCAGGGCTTGCCTCGGGGTGTAATCCCTTCTCAGAGGCGGGGCTGACGTTAGGGGAGACCCACTGGTGTGGCTGTGACCGTGCAGTTGGCCGCAGTGTTCTGGCTGGTCACTGCCCACACCACAGCAGATGCTCGATATTCTGAAAGGCATCGATGAGCAGAGATGAATTCTCTCCTTCCCTTCAGAGCTTCAGACAATCCCATCAGCCTACACTGTGCAGAGGCCGTCGGAGTCTGACCCAGACCCCGCTGGTCTGGTCCGGGCACCTTTCCCCAGCCGCCGTGAGTGCGGCACAGCCGTGCCTTCTCTGGAGACGCGCCCTCTCCAGGTGGGAGGGGAACCCTGCCCCAGGGAGTAGACGCAGCCGCAGGGACGGCTGGCCCCGCCTCTGGGTGCTGCAGTCTGTGCTCCAGAGCCCAGGCCGAAGGAAGGTACAGTCTTCAGAGCTCACTCTTTCGCCTTAGCTTCCTCAGGCCCCCTCCGCCCTTCTCCTGAAAGATCCCCACCGCTTAAAACTCATGCCCACCCAAGTCCCTGTCTTTGGCTCTGCTTCTAGGAAACCCGGCCCAAGGCCACCAGTGTCCTGCTGTTACGTATCTTTATGCAACACCTGGAATAGTGGTCAATCTTGGGGACCCAGTGAGCAAGGGTCTGAGCGGCCATGTGCACGGAGCTGGTTGGGTGGGGTCTGCAGGGGACCCCATGGGGAACACGATGAAGTGTTTTGTCAAATATCGCTATCCCCTTGACACACGTCAAAAACTGTGAGGTCACACTCCAGGGTTTCCCCTACAACACACAGGCCCCTGTTGTCTGCTGTGCTATCAGCAGGTGTTGAGTTTGGGAAGAGAGTGTGTGTGATGTTTGTGTGTGGTGTGTGTGTGTGATGTGTGTATGCATGAATTTATATATGGGGTTCTCTGTGTATGTGATGTATGCATGATGTGTGTGTGATGTGTNGTGCATTGTCAGTGGTCAAAAATGAATGGAACTCAAGACTAACTCTGTTTGGCCCTGCATAGACACCTTGTTCTCCAACTCTTGTCTGCTGATGCCTCAGGGAGACTGACATCTCCATAATACACCGATTAGAACAGAGCAGCAGGGCTGTCTCCGAGCTGAAGTTGACCCTTCAGGTAGTGTAGACCAATCAGACCTATCCTCAGAGGACTCTGTAATCAGATTTGGAAAGTCTGGAAGGAGGCCAGGCATTCTATTCAGCAGGAGAGGGCTGAGATTCAGATGTGAAAAGAAGAGAAAGGCTGCAGTGGCAGTGGAAAACAACTACGTAGCCCTGGATTGCCGGTTTAGCATAAAGACAGCAATGATTCATGGCTAAGTTGATAAACATATTTTCCAAAGTGAAAGGCAGACAGGATGCAGTTTCCAGCTTGGAGGGCTTCATTACTACTGAAAGGTTTCTAGAAAGAAGCCACTCAGCCCACGCTTCCATAGTTTTGGAAATAGATTGCTGCTAGGGGCATAGTTTTTTCCAATAAAATGAAGATAAGAGGAAACTCGAGCAGTTTACCATAGCATAGTTTGAGGTGGATCTTTAGTTTTACTTTCCTCATACTTCACATAATGAAGCAGACCCAGCATCATATTCAGGGTTCATACTGACAATAGGCATGCCAGAAATGCTCACTGGCTCACTGGTATGGTCACCAATATCTTTCTAATCTTGGGAGACAATAAAAAGGACTCAAAACTCAGCATTTGAACATCTGTCTGGCATTATTTACTGTGGACCTACAGATGAAAGGAAATTAAAACATAGCTACAAGGAAGACCCAAGGAACCACCATTCCTCGGTTATTAACACAGCGAGTTTACTTTACAGGTTCTCTTTGTAATACATATAACTCAAGTTCACCACCACTACACCCTCAGGCTTTCAAGACAAGCTCTATAATTCACTGAGGGGAAAGAACTTGTGCTCATAGGTAAGCAAACTTCAAAAGTCTGTTTGAAAGGGAAAGCTGGTAATGAGCATTTGAAAGGAGTTCAGTTACATTTGAAAAGAAAGACAAAGCAGAGTATCTTTCAGAAGAAGAGAGTATGGTATATATAAGGGGCCCGATGGTGGTTCAGGGAAATAAATTTAAGTGTTAAAAATATTTTGTTCATGGAGTTTTTCACTTTTAGAATTTGTGACAGGAAATTCAATAGAACATCTATTTCTGCTTTATTGACTATGCCAAAGCCTTTGACTGTGTTCCGAAAGAGATGGGAATACCAGATCATCTGACCTGCCTCTTGAGAAATCTGTGTGCAGGTCAGGAAGCAACAGTTAGAACTGGATATGGAACAACAGACTGGTTCCAAATAGGAAAAGGAGTACGCCAAGGCTGTATCTTGTCACCCTGCTTTTTTAACTTATATGCAGAGTACATCATGAGAAACTCTGGGCTGGNCGACAGAGGATGAGATGGCTGGATGGCATCACTGACTCGATGGACCTGAGTCTGGGTGAACTCCGGGAGATGGTGATGGACAGGGAGACCTGGCATGCTGCGATTCATGGGGTCGCGAAGAGTTGGACACGATTGAGCGACTGAACTGAACTGAGCTGAGAGCAGAGCCTGGACTTGTGATCAGTGAACCCTGCACACATGGCCCCTGCACACTGCAGGGCACAGGGGGCAGATGAATAAAATGCAGGGTTCTCCATTTGCTGTGAACTCCCAGAGCAGCCCTTGTGAACCCAGTGACCCCATATCCTCACCCCAGTAGCTCGTTCAGTGAGCTAAATAAACATTAGGTGCCAAATAAACGTAAATGTGACCACTTTGAACAACGTATTTACACTCAGAAGAGGTTTGTTTGGGGTCCTTATTTTTTAAAGATTGATTATTTATTTTTGGTTGTGCTGGGGCTTCACTGTGGTGCACGGGCTTTCTCTAATTTGCGGTGAGCTGGGGCTACTCTGTGTGGCGATGTGTGGGCTTCTCCTCGCATGCCTTCTATTGTTGCAGAGCACAGGTTCCAGGTGTGCAGGCTTCAGTAATTGCAGCTCATGGGCTCTAGAGTGTGGGCTCAGTACTCTGGCGCACAGGCCTAGTTGCTTCGTAGGCTTTGCAATCTCCCCAGGCCAGGGATCAAACCCGTGTCCCCTGTACTGGCAGGCAGACTTTTAACCACTGGACCATCAGGGAATCCACCTGGGATCTGTTTTTTAAAAAATTCAGTGGTGCTTAAGTATGGTTTGGGGACCAGCAGCCAGGACTGGCTATTTAATCTGTGAGGCACGATATAAAATAAAAATGAGGGATTCCACGCTAAAAAATCAAGAACCTAAAGGTGATGACAGTGAAAGTCACTCAGTCATGTCCGACTCTTTGTGACCCCAAGGACTATACAGTCCATGGAATTCTCCAGGCCAGAATACTGGAGTGGGTAGCCTTTCCCTTCTCCAGGGGATCTTCCCAATCCAGGGATTGAAGCCAGGTCTCCCACATTGCAGGTGGATTCTTTACCAGCTGAGCTATCAGGGAAGCCCGGATGACAGCAGAGCATTAAACCAAGCCCAGGGCCTTTCTGAGCCCGGGGTCCTGTGGGGCTGCGTGGCCTCTACACCCACGAAGCTGGCCCTGCTGGCTGCATCAGCGCTGCCTGGGAGCTGGACAGCCATGCAGACTCCCAGACATTCTGAGTGGGAGTCTCTGGAGGTGGAGTTCGGGAAGCTTCCTGGTGATTCTCACGCACAGGAAAGTTGGAGTTCTGCCTTAATCTCTGGAGGAAGTCACAGAGCCCTATTAGAGGCCGAAGCCTGCACGAGCTGCTTCACTGGCCTGATCCAGGCCAGCATTTATCATGGGATAGTCTCCCTTTGGGTGAGTGGCTTTGACAAAAGAAGCCATTGCTTAAGTTGGTCAGGAACCAGGCACTTTATCTGCTCCACCTGTCCGATCTAGCGGCTTGCTCATTCTTCAAGTGCCTTCCTCTGGTGCCTAGTCCATCCATTGCCTTGGATGCAGTGAAATGACTTTTCCTGAACAGACCGTTTGAATCTCATCTGGATCTGGCAAGGTGAGACTCTTCAGATGCTGATTCTTTGCTAGAGGAGTGGTGAGCTCCCTGTCACGGGGAATGTGCAAGGGGAGGTTGACCACCAGGCAGGGAAGCTATCAGAAAGAGCCCAGAATTCAGTGTGGTGTCAGACTGGATGGTTTTGAAGGTCCCTCTCATTAATGAATAGCACTGCCCCTCTCTTTTCAGCATCTGCATCTCTTTTCTTTTCCTGGAAGCTTGTTCCTCACCACAATCTATGCACGGTCTCAAGCTGTGTGAGAAGGAATAAGGATGACTAATACCGAGTATGGTAGAATGTAGCAGCTATGGATTTTAGAGTCAGACACTATTGTGCTGAACTATTCCAGTTATGCTCTAAATAACCGAGTGACTTGGGCACGTGTAGCAGACAGTCTTGTTGCCCTGCCCCCAACCCCAGCTTAGTGATATGCGAATACCAGAGCCCAAGAGCCAGCTGTTAAATCTTGGGGAATTTTGCAAGCCAATTGATATCACATGGGTAGCTTGAAATCAACCATATTTACACCACAGAAATCAACAAATATTACAGGTTAGGGCTTCTTCTTTTTTTTTTTTTTCATCTCAAGAGCCAGTCGTTAAATATAGGGCTGGCCAAAAAGTTCATCTGGGTTTTCCTATGGAAAAACCCAAATGAACTCTTTGGCCAACTCACTCTTTCCCACCAGACCATGGCTCTGGCCTTGCTACATCAGTAGGTATTGGCTAACTTCCATCTGTCTCTCCTTGCCTGTGGGCTNATTAAATATAGGGCTGGCCAAAAAGTTCATCTGGGTTTTCCTATGGAAAAACCCAAATGAACTCTTTGGCCAACTCACTCTTTCCCACCAGACCATGGCTCTGGCCTTGCTACATCAGTAGGTATTGGCTAACTTCCATCTGTCTCTCCTTGCCTGTGGGCTTTCTCCAAAGCTGTGGAATATGACCCTGTCCTTGCAGAGGGCAGGCTGGGAATTAATGCTCCTGGGAGCAGCCCTCAGATGTGTAAATACCCCGGTTCCCCTACCCCTTGGTTGGGATGGCTCTGAGGTGTCGGTTTCACATGGACTCATGGCCCTTCTCCATTGGATTACGCTCTAGTGGTGACAGCTGGAGCTGTCTTGAGACCAGTCTTTTTCAGTTGCCTTTCCTTCCTTACCTCACGTCCCCACTTGTAGACAGGTATTTTCTGCACTTCCCAAACCCTTGTGTTGAATCCCTGCCTCATGTCTGCTTCTGGGGGAGCCCAAACTAAGACCGCCTGTGATGTCACCCCTGCAGGCTTCAGTCTCCCAAATAGAAACGGGGTGCTAATTACTGGCTCCCAGGCAGGTGTGAAGGTTGACTAAGCAGAAATTGATCTACTTTGAAGTGCATGGATATGCTCAGAAAACATGACTGATAGAACATAATACATAGTAAGCACTCAGTGAGTGATCCAGCAGCATCCACTATGGCTAATCCTAATTCTACTGATCCCATCTCCTTCAGTTTCTAGTGACCAACGCCACCTCAGGCATACTTAAGCAATATGCCTGGATATTACGGGCATATGGAATGAAAGGGGTTGCTTTGCTTCATGGACCATGGACCAGAGACTTAGTGACACCAAGAAGCTGTCCATCTGTCCTCTCTGTTGGTGTTAACATCTCTTGGTGACTTGCCTTATTTTGTCCTTGTGCAGAAAAGCTCCTTCCTTGTAGCAGGGAACTTGGAGGGAGTGAGGAAGAACTTTTGTGGCACTAAGTTACTGACATTTGGGGATTTATTCACCACTGCAGCATACTCAGGCTTTCCCCATGTTGTTTATAATTTTCTTACCTGCCTTACAAAGTAGGTATCCGTATTTCCACTTATCAGGTAGGAAAAACTGAGGTTCAGAGAGGTCAAAAAGCTTTCTCCTAAGATCATCCATCTAGTACATGGTAAATCCAAGAATCAAAGTGAGCTCTGGTAGGGCCTGTTTTCTTGTCTCACCAAGCCGGGGGTCTTAAAGGTGTAAATCAGTATTGAGGAGGTAAGGGAAGAAGAGAATAGCAGAACTGACAAATTGGATGACGTGGAAATGAATGTCAGTACAGCCCACCTCCTGCCAAAACCCCAACTGTGGAACATAACAGATTACAGGAGTCTGGCACTTGGGATATTTTCAGATGAGCTAGCTGTTCTGGAGCATTTGCTAACACTCTGGATGAGTCTTCAAAAACCCCCTTCATATTTCATGCAGGCAGGCAGAGCAGGATGATAATGCATGCTAACGCCCCTTCAAGGGAGTCCAGGACTGTTCTCTTTAGTCCCTCATTAAAGTTGTGTGTGTGCACTTCTAGGAAATGATGGCCAGCATCTGGACCAGATGTCAGAAGGGCCACAGCTGGGAGGGCCCTCAATCCTTGGCCAACTGGCTTTTCCCCAGTGAGGCTTCTGGGCAAACTTCATTTGCTCTCAGGATGAAATAAATGCTAATGTCCCCAGCATGCTGCCTCCCTTCTCCTGAGAATGACTTTCCCCTGCATTCCCATCCCTCCCATTCTGACCCCCTAATGGGGTCCTGCCTCCACCTTCCAGTGATCGATTTGGCCACAAGTGATTCGTCCAGACGTTGGTTCGTGACCCAGGCTGGGCCAACTGGGGCCCTTCTTTGGGATTTTGAACTTGGGAAGGGAGAGAGTGTCAGTCTGTCCTTCTGTCTGGTATAGGCTACGAGACATGAGGCCCGGGGCTCATCTCCTGCTAGCAGTAGGGAAGTTCACCTGTTGGGAGAGAAGGAAGAAATTGACAGAGGCAGAAATGAGGAGCATGCGCTGTTGCAATTTCAGTTACACTTGTACACTCTTGCTCTTCTGCTTACTCCATTGACTGTAGTCTAATGGTGGTGGGTACAGTCACCAAGTTCACACAGCTCAAGCCCTAGCTCACGGCCTAGGTAAGTGACAGCAGTTTTGGCCTTCTGTAAAAAAATGAGATAAACGAGTGGTTGTAAGGAATAACAGATACATGTAAAGTGCTTGGAATAGCATCTGGGAGGTATTAAATGCTGCATAAATGTCCCCTCTCCTTTTTCTCCTCTTCCCTCTTCCTCCTCCTAATAGTAATAATAATAGCAACAACCAAAATCTTGTATCTATTACTACTACTTAGATATAACATTCCCCCAGATTAATTGAGATATAATTGACATATAGCATTGTGTAAGTTTAAGTATGCAACAAGCTAATTTAATATTCTCGTATATTACAAAATGCTTACCACCATATTGTTAGCTAGCAACCTCTAGCACATCATAGGATTTCTTTTTTGTGGTGAGAATATTTAAGATCTGATTTCTTAGCAACTTTCATAATATAGTATTATTAACTCTAATCACCATGCTGCACACTAGATCCCCAGAACATATTCATCTTATAACTAAAAGTTTGTACTGCTTGGGCTTCCCTGATATCTCAGTTGGTAAAGAATCCTCCCACAATGCAAGAGACCCTGGTCTGTTGGGAAGACCTGCTGGAGAAGGGATAGGCTACATACTCCAGAATTCTTGGGCTTCCCTTGTGGCTCAGCTGGTAAGTATCCACCTGCAATGCAGGAGGCCTGGCTTCAATCCCTAGGTTAGGAAGATCTCCTGGGGAAGGGAAAGGCTATCCATTCTATTATTCTGGCCTAGAGAATTCCATGGACTGTATAGTTCATAGGGTTGCAAAGTGTCAGACATGACTGAGTGAACTTCACTTTTGTACTCCTTGACCAACATCTCCCCATTTCCATAACCCCCCAGCCCTTGGTAACTACAATAATATTATTATTATATCTAATAATAGGTATTTCAGTAATATGCCCCTATAGCTGATATATGACTACTATTATATCTAATATCTAATAATAATATTATTTTTAATTCCAATCTCAAAGAAAGGCAATGCCAAAGCATGTTTAAACTACTGCACAATTGCACTCATTTCACACACTAGCAAAGTAATGCTCAAAATTCTCCAAGTGAGGCTTCAACAGTATGTGTACTGAGAACTTCCAGATGTTCAATTTGGATTTAGAAAAGGCAGAGGAACCAGAGATCAAATTGCCAACATCTGTTGGATCATTGAAAAAGCAAGAGAATTCTAGAAAAACATGTACATCTGCTTTAATGACTACACCAAAGCCTTTGACTGTGTGGATCACAACAAACTGTGGAAAATTCTTAGAGATGAGAATATCAGACCACCTGACCTGCCTCCTGAGGAAATCTGTATGCAGGTCAAGAAGCAACAGTTAGAACTGGACATGGAACAACAGACTGGTTCCAAATCAGGAAAGGATTATGTCAAGGTTGTATATTGTCACCTTGCTTATTTAATTTATATTCAGAGAACATCATGCTAAATGCCAGCCAGGTTGAAGCACAAGCTGNGTCCAGTTCTAACTGTTGCTTCCTGACCTGCTTACAGATTTCTCAAGAGGCAGGTCGGGGGGTCTAGTGGTCTGGTATTCCCATCTCTTTCAGAATTTTCCACCCGTTAGCAAAGTAATTCTGGAAATTCTCCAAGCCAGGCTTCAAGAGTACATGAATCACAAACTTCCAGATGTTCAAGCTGGATTTTAAAAAGGCAAAGGAACCAGAGATCAAATTGACAACATCCACTGGATCATCTAAAAAGCAAGAGAGCTCCACAAAATATCTACTTCTGCTTGACTAACTATGCTAAAGCCTTTGACTGTGTGGATCACAATAAACTGTGGAAAATTATTCAAGAGATGGGAAGACCAGACCACCTGACCCGCCTCCTGAGAAATCTGTATGCAGGTCAGGAAACAACACTTAGAACTGGACATGGAACAACAGACTGGTTCCAAATCAGGAAAGGAGTATGTCAAGGATGTATATTGTCACCCTGCTTTTTTAACTTATATGCAGAGTACATCAGGAGAAACACTGGGCTGGATGAAGCACAAGCTGGAATCAAGACTGCCAGGAGAAATATCAATGCAGATGACACCACCCTTATGGCAGAAAGTGAAGAACTAAAGAGCCTCTTGATGAAAGTGAAAGAGGAGACTGAAAAGTTGATTTAAAATTCAACATGCAGAAAACTAAGATCATGGCATACAGTCCCATCACTTCATGGCAAATAGACAGGGAAGCAATGGAAACAGTGACAGACTTTATTTTGAGGGGCTCCAAAATCAATGCCAGAGAAAGCAATGGCATCCCACTCCAGTACTCTTGCCTGGAAAATCCCATGAGCGGAGGAGCCTGGTAGAGTGCAGTCTATGGGGTCGCTAAGAGTCGGACACGACTGAGCTAGTTCACTTTCACTTTTCACTTTTCACTTTCATGCATTGGAGAAGGAAATGGCCACACGCTCCAGTGTTCTTGCCTGGAGAATCCCAGGGATGGGGGACCCTAGTGGGCTGCCGTCTATGGGGTCGCACAGAGTTGGACACGACTGAAGCGACTTAGCAACAGTAGCAACAAAATCAATGCAAATGGTGACTCCAGCCATGAAATTAAAAGATGCTTGCTCCTTGGAAGGAAAGTTATGACCAATCTAGATAGCATATTAAAAAGCAGCCAGAAAGGTCCACCAAGTCAAAGCTATGGTTTTTCCAGTGGTCATGTATGGATGTGAGAGTTGGACTATAAAGAAAGCTGAGCACTGAAGAATTGATGCTTTTGAACTGTGGTGTTGGAGAAGACTCTTGAGAGTCCCTTGGACTGCAAGGAGATCCAACCAGTCCTTTCTAAAGGAGATCAGTCCTGGGTGTTCATTGGAAGGACTGATGCTGAAGCTGAAACTCCAATATTTTGGCCACCTGATGTGAAGAATTGATTCATTTGAAAAGACCCTGATGCTGGGAAAGATTGAAGGCAGGAGGAGAAGGGGACGACAGAGGATGAGATGGTTGGATGGCATCACCGACTCGATGGACACGAGTGTGAGCAAGCTCTGGGAGTTGGTGACGGACAGGGAGGTCTGGCATGGGGCAGTCCGTGGGGTTCCATAGTTGGACACTACTCAGCGACTGAANAGGGGACGACAGAGGATGAGATGGTTGGATGGCATCACCAACTCCATGGACACGAGTGTGCGCAAGCTCTGGGAGTTGGTGACGGACAGGGAGGTCTGGCATGGGGCAGTCCGTGGGGTTCCATAGTTGGACACTACTCAGCGACTGAACTGAACTGAACTGATACCTAAAAATAATAGTAATAATGACTCTTCAGTGTCTTACCAGTAAGTTAGGCTTCTTTCACTTGCAACGAGAAACATTGACTCTTGAGAGATGAAATAATCCTTCAGAAATTGGTGGAATCCTTCAGAAATTGATCCTGGAACCAACTTGATCATTTACTGAGTACAGGATCTGACAGTCAAATATGCTCTACCAATGATCGCAGGGCTGACAGCTTTCCTTTGGATAGGATGGGAGGATTGGTTGGGCGGGCCTTGGAAACAGGAAGAGGCGGGGCTTCTGCCGCAGCTGTGGAAGGGAGGTGAAGGCGGCTGAGGGGTGGGCTTGAGGCGAGAGAGAGCTGGGAGAAAGGGCTTCGGATGTCTAAGCTCCAAGCCTTGGGGCTTCCTGGGTGAAATTCGGAACTGGCCCCACACACGGAGGGCCAGAAGAAACCAAGGCAAGGGGCAGTCACTCCAAATTGGTCGGTGGTGTTTTTCACAAGCAAGAAAACTTACAAAGGAGGCTTGTCTTGGTGGCCACCCAATGAGATCTCTGCGCCTGCCCGCCATAGTTTTCGAAGTTTACATGCATCCCCGCCGGAGGGTCTTTACAACACTGTTCTCAAGGCTGCGTCCTTGAAATGGCTCCTAGTGAAGGAGCAGTGCGTTCCAAGGACAGGAGGGGGTGAGGAGACCCCACTCCCCGGGGCCAGCTCTCAGGTTACCCAGTGGTCACGTCTTCATGATCTGGATGCTGAGCCTAAGAAACAGCCTCCCTGCAGGGCGGAGATGGCCACGTGGAGCGAAAAGGCAGGAACTGAAGACTGCACTCCTTTCCTCAGCCTGCCTCACTTCATTGTACTCCCTTTTGTTTCTTTTTATGCCTGGAGGTTTCTCTTCAGCTTTTAACACCCGGCATCAGCAGAAGCCACCACGTGGCTCCACCAGGGAGCAGAGCAGAATTAAGATGGAGAGGTTGACCCCATAGTATCCTTTCGGCTCCTGAGTCCTACTATACCTGAACCGAGATCTCTACCCCAGGACTCTTCAGACGTAAGAAACAGTGAATTCACTCTTTGCTGAATTGATTCCAGCTGCCTTTTTGTTGCTTTGCAATGGAAAGAGACCTGGCCAATATCACCTCCAAAATCAGCAAGTAAGATGCAAGCTATATGTAAACATTGGAGAAAATCAATTCAAAGTTGGAAAGGAAAAGGAAATCCCAGGGCTGAGAACTTTGAGCACATGTCCTGGGAGTCACTCTGAACAAAGCAAGAGTGTGGACTGCTGGACTGTAGTTGGCAGCCTGGATCCAGGCAAGGCTGGGCCAGGAAGGGAAGGAGGGACCACAGACTGACAGGAATGGCAGCAGTATTCAAGCCTCCAGGACTGGTATGTGTGTTTCCTTGGAGGAGGATGGAGGTCTCATCAATGCCTGATGGATGAGAAGGACTCAGCCTGAGTCTGAGAGACCCTGATGGTTCAGGAGCGCTTCGTTTTGTGGGGTGAGGTTCTTGTTGAAAAAATGATGGAAAAGAGAAGTTACGAAGACTAGGGTCTGTTTTCCAGTTGGTTTTTGTACTAACCACGGTTTCATTTGTTGAGCCCAGCAATATGCTGGAAACTTACTCCTTCCAACCATGCCTGCCATATACAGCTGTACATATCCAGCCCTGCACAACCCCTGGGTGAATGGCATTGTTTTGGAATTGTGCAGTGCACAACCTTTGCAGCTATAGGGGCCAGTCATGTTTCTAACAGACTGTAAGCTAGCTGGTGTTGTATCCTCATATTATTCTTTTTTAATAGGTGGAGTGTAAGATGCAGAAGGGGTAGGTGAGTTGTCCAGGATAACATAGGTTGTGTGTATGTGTGTTAGTTGCTCGGTCATGTCTGACTCTTTGCGACCCCATGGACTGAAGCCCATCAGGCTCCTCTGTCCATGGAATTCTCCAGGCAAGTATACTGGAGTGGGTAGCCATTTCCTTCTCCAGGGTATCTTCTGGACCCAGGGCTTGAACCCACATCTCCTAGGTCTCCTTCTAGGAGAATCGTTGCAGGCAGATTCTCTATCATCTGAGCTACCAGGGAAGCCCAACTTAGCTTGTGGGTGGGACCAAACCCAGGTCAGGTTAACTTGCCTTCCATTATATCACTTAGCTCTCTGTGAGATAAAATGCTCTTTAGGATAAATTTAGTTGCTTCTCATGTCTCAGACTTCCATGAAGCATAGACCTGTGGAGTCATATTATTCATCTTGATTCCCCCAGTTCTTAGCATGGTACCTATATCCAGTGGGCGTTTGGCAAGTGCTTCTTGAACTGAACTGGCACTGAATGGAGTACCAGGGCTCCATGAAGAAAACCTCATCCAGGGGGCTGGACAGAAGAAAGTACACTTAAAAGAATGTGGGTTTTTTTTTTTTTCCTGGCTCCTAATAGAAGTAAATCCAGCAATATATTTTAAAAAATAATTTTGTTTTTGGCTGTGCTGGGTCTTCAGTGCTTCATGGGGCCTTTTCTCTAGTTGCNAAAGTACATTTAAAAGAATGTGGGTTTTTTTTTTTTTTTTTCTGGCTCCTAATAGAAGTAAATCCAGCAATATATTTTAAAAAATAATTTTGTTTTTGGCTGTGCTGGGTCTTCAGTGCTTCATGGGGCCTTTTCTCTAGTTGCAGCGTGGGCTTCTCATTGCAGTGGCTTCTCTTGCTGCGGGGCACAGGCTCTGGAGCATGTGGGCTTCAGTAGTTGGGTCTCCCAGGCTCTGCAGTACAAGTTCAGTAGTTGTGGGGCATGAGCTTAGTTGCTCGGAGGCATATGGAATCTTCCTGGCTCAGGGATCAAACCTGTGTTCTCTGAACTGGCAGGTGGATTCTTTACCACTGAACCGCCAGGGAAGCCCCAACAATATGTTTTGAAGTTGATGGTGAAAGGGCTGATTTCTGTAGACAACTCCACACACTGAGAACTTTCTTGGGGCTGTTGGGTGTCTTGATGGAGTAGATAGCCAGGCCCGCCTGACTGCATAGTGGAGACTTGTTGATCTCTGGTATGTTTTTCCCTGTTTCTAAAATACAGTAGGGACTCAAAAGTGTGTATAGGGCTGGATTCAAAAAGGATCTTACCTTTGTTGGGAAATGCATCTTTGAGATGCTCAGCTGGGGGAAAATAGGGGCCAGAAATTGCAATTTAACGTGGAGATAGAAAAATCCATTTGTAAGACACTAAAGGAGTTTGCCATTTCTTATTGGAATTGGCCTTGAGGTGGGGCCATGTTTGACCTGTGCATTGTTTTAAGTAAACTTGAATTAAAAGCAAAAGGAGTTTATGTTAAAAGTCCTGATTTTTTTGTTTGTTTGTTTTGTTTTTAAAAATCAGAGCATACTTGCTGGAGGTGAGAAGCAGCTGCCCCCTTTAGAAGAGTATGAGCTGCCCAGTTCACCACAGTTCCCCCCAGTTCCTGTTGTGTTATGCCCAGACTGCCTCCCTTATTTCTGCTATTAATTGCCCCTTATAGATCTTTGAGTTTGTGATTCTTATTTTGGACTCTAAGTAGGAAGATCTACCATTCTTGGTTTCTATTACAGCCTTTTAAAAAAATCACCAAAAAAGAAGTCACAGAGATTCAGTAGTTTCTCATCTGTTTTTGTAGACAAGGAAACTGAGTCCAAATAGAAGTCAAATCACTTATCTGGGGTCACATGGCAAGGCAGTGCTGGTCCTGGAGAGTCTAGTGTCTTTGTCCTTGTGGACCGTGAGAACAGCTTCTACTAGCCCTTTTTGATGTGGCCACCAGGAAACTCAGAGTCACATTTTCAGACCCAGTTTAGGAACTGAACTTTTGGCCTGTGTATCTTTACCTGTCTTTCTCTTTTATTCTAAATAAATGTTCTCTAGTCCCAAGTTTACTTTGTCTTCTGTAATTTTGTCATACATATTTCTTGGAATCTACTGTAAGTTCTATGTGGGTAGTGAGTGAATAAATAAAATGTAATGAATTTTAAAAGTCCAAGAAGGGCCTGTGTCCCACCAAACTTCATGTTGGATGATTTGTCATAGACTCAGACTGTGGCTCTGTTATAACCATTGCCAGTTTTTGTTTGTTTGTTTTTAGCTCTTTGCCAACAATACATTTTGCTTTCCTAGCATCAAAATGGTCCAGGCCAATGGCTTCAGCCTAGAGTGGCTTGGATGAGTCAGTCTGGTGTCAGAAGGGGATTGGCAGACTCTGTCCTCAGACAGGCATGGAGGTGGGGTTGGGGGCATGTTCCCTGCCTTCCTGGCACCTGAGTCTTGGTCAGAGAAAGAATTCCAGGCTCTTCTGACTTCCGTTCTGTCTCCTGTGGTTCCACCAGTGTGGCTTTTCCTGCAGAGATCCAGAGAGAAAACTTCCAGTCAAGAGTTTCTGGTCTGTTTGATTTTGAACTTGTTCCCTCACATCCCTTTCCCCATGTCACCCTGTTGGTTCATGGACATTTTTTAAAGAAACAGTGGTAAGGCAAAGTCAAGTCCAAAAATTCAAAACAGAGGAGCCATTTTTATTTATCTTAACTATATCAGGGTACAGAAGGGAACTCACATTTTTGGAGCTATTCTGGGCTTCCCTTATAGCTCAGTCGGTAAGAGTCTGACTGCAATGCAGGAGACCTGGGTTCGATCCCTGGGTCGGGAAGATCCCCTGGAGAAGGAAATGGCAACCCACTCCAGTACTCTTGCCTGGAAAATCCCATGGACAGAAGAGCCTGGCAGACTACAGTCTATGGGGTCGTAAGAGTTGGACATGACTGAGCAACTAAGCACAGCATGGGGCCGGCCAGGGTGCTATGCTCTTAGCTTGAGTGCCTGCTTCTCTTTGATTTCAGAATAACTTAGAAATGGGTGATGCTCAGCCTGATCCTGGTTGACTGCTGTAACTGCTTCTCGCTTCCTTGCCTCCTCCAGCCAAACCGCCCTCCTCTCACCACCTGTGCCCTCATCCTCCCAGTAGACCAGTTTGCCCAGACTGTCTGACTTCACACATACTGCTCTCTGTACTGGGAAAAAATTGTCCCTCTTGGTCTTTGCTTGACTGATTCCTTCATACCCCCAGGTCTCAGCTGATACGGACTTTGAAGCTACTTCTGATATTGAAGGAGATTATTATCTCACTGAAACCTCTTTCTTCCTTTACTGCACTCTTTAACTCTTTTAATATAGTTTTCATTCTTGATTTTTTACAAATGTGTTTATTTCATTACACTGTGTGTTTCTTTCATTATAAGTTTCACAAGAATGGAGTCATGTGTATCATATGTTGTGTTGTATCCCCAAGTGCCTAGCACATAGTAGGTGCTTAATAAAAATTTGTTGACTGAGCACTGAATCCCACAATTTGACTGTTATCATTATAGTAATTATTATTAGTAATGAGACACTGACTCTGTGCCAGGCACTGTGTTGATTTTTCTAGCCTAGTATGTATTTAATTCCACAGTGATCTCAGTGGGGTGAATTGTATTATTCTCATACAAGAAGAGGAAACTGAGGTTCAGGTTCTTGCTCAGAGATGCCCTATTATTGATAGAGCTGGGATTCAAACTCAGTGTTTCTAATGCCAAATCGGTGCTCTCCCCCTCTCACTCCCCCCGACCCTGTTCTTCTTCAGAGGAGGTGTCCTTGCACTGCCTGGCTTAACTGTTTGACATTCACAGAGGCATGTGAGTCCCAGGCAAGAAGGGCGGAAGGCTTGTCAGGTAGAGAGCTGCTTTGGATGTCAGCTGGGAAGGCTGATGGGGAAGTAGGGACAGGCATCTTGCTCCGCATAGCTGGGATGGTAGAGAGAGAGAGAGAGAGAGAGAGAGAGAGAGTGAGTGTGTGTGTGTGTGTGTGTGTG
>SJYV01003368.1:3032575-3059151 GCA_006410875.1 Neotragus pygmaeus
CAGTGGGGTGAATTGTATTATTCTCATACAAGAAGAGGAAACTGAGGTTCAGGTTCTTGCTCAGAGATGCCCTATTATTGATAGAGCTGGGATTCAAACTCAGTGTTTCTAATGCCAAATCGGTGCTCTCCCCCTCTCACTCCCCCCGACCCTGTTCTTCTTCAGAGGAGGTGTCCTTGCACTGCCTGGCTTAACTGTTTGACATTCACAGAGGCATGTGAGTCCCAGGCAAGAAGGGCGGAAGGCTTGTCAGGTAGAGAGCTGCTTTGGATGTCAGCTGGGAAGGCTGATGGGGAAGTAGGGACAGGCATCTTGCTCCGCATAGCTGGGATGGTAGAGAGAGAGAGAGAGAGAGAGAGAGAGAGAGAGAGAGAGTGTGTGTGTGTGTGTGTGTGTGTGTGAAAGACAGAGAGGGAGAGAAAGGGAGATCTCTTTTTTTTTATAATGGCACAGTCCCTTCTGGGCCCATGTTTATGACCTTATTTATACTTAATTAGGGCTTCCCAGGAGGCTCAACAGGTAAATAATCTGCCTGCAATGCAGGAGACACAGTTTCAATCCCTGGGTGGGGAAGATTCCCTGGAGGAGAGTGTGGCAACCCACTCCAGTATTCTTGCCAGGAGAATCCCCATGGACAGAGGAGGGGGCTATAGTCCATGGGGTTGCAAAGAGTTGGACATGCCTGAAGCAACTGAGCACAAGCACAACACTTAATTACCTCCTAAAGACCTTTTATCCCAGATACAGTTACACTGAGATCAGCACTTTGCATGAATATTTTTGGAGGGACAGGGGACACAATTTAGCACATAGCAAGACCCCAGAGGGCTTTGGGGAGTCCAGGCATTGAGGCCAGACAAATGTAGCTCCAAACCCTGCCAGTCCCTTTCCCAGCTATTGGATCCTACTTTTCTGAGTCTCAGTTTCCTCCTCTGTGAAATGGGGACAACCTGACCTGTGCTGATTGCTTTCCAGGGCAGTAAGGAACAGAGCCTCTTGATGAAAGTGAAAGTGGAGGATGAAAAAATTGGTTTAAAACTCAACATTTAAGAAACTAAGATCATGGCATCCAGTTCCATCACTTCATGGCAAATAGATGGGGAAACAATGGAAACAGTGACAGACTTTACTTTTTTGGGCTCCAAAATCACTGCAGATGGTGACTGCAGCCACGAAATTAAAAGACGCTTGCTCCTTGGAAGAAAAGCTGTGACCAACCTAGACGGCATATTGAAAAGAAGAGATATTACTTTGCTAACAAGAGTTTGTCTAGTCAAAGCTATGGTTTTTCCAGTAGTCTTGTATGGATGTGAGAGTTGGACCCACAAAGAAAGCTGAGTGCCAAAGAATTCATGCTTTTGAAATGTGGTGTTGGAGAAGACTCTTGAGAGTCCTTTGGACGGCAAGGAGGTCAAACCAGTCCATCAGTCCAACCAGGCAATCAGTCCTGAATATTCATTGGAAGGAGTGATGCTGAAGGTGAAGCTCCAATACTTTGGCCACCTGATGTGAAGAACCGACTCACTGGAAAAGACCTTGATGCTGGGAAAGATCAAAGGCAGGAGGAGAAGGGGGTGACAGAGGATGATGGTTGGATGGNTTCATTGGAAGGAGTGATGCTGAAGGTGAAGCTCCAATACTTTGGCCACCTGATGTGAAGAACCGACTCACTGGAAAAGACCTTGATGCTGGGAAAGATCAAAGGCAGGAGGAGAAGGGGATGACAGAGGATGATGGTTGGATGGCATCACCGACTTGATGGACATGAGTTTGAGCAAGCTCTGGGAGTTGGTGATGGACCGGGAAGCCTGGCATGCTGCAGTCCATGGGGTCACAAAGAGTCGGACACCACTGAGTGACTGAACTGAAGGATCCAATAATGCGGTGTGTGTAAATGCAGTTGCTTTTATTTGTAGTACCTATTTTGATGATCTCTATTCTTGTGCAGGCCAACGATATTTTTTCTTCCTTTTTTCTTCCCACCCTTGAGTTGTTTGGAAGTTATTTTTGAAAGTCTTTGAGATGTCCTTTTCTGTACTTGGCCAAAGCAAAATGGAAATTGATGGCCTTGTCACCAGCAGCACACCCCTCCCTCAGGCTGCCTGTCTGGAGAACAATTCTGGCAAGACACGGGCTGCGGGGGTGGGTGCGGTTTCTGTTGAAGCTGCTAGTTTGTTACTGTGTGAACATTTCTTGCAAGACCTGACCGGCTCTCCTTTAAAGCAGTTTCTCCTTTTCTTGTTCTTTCTCCTTCTGGCCAATGTCAGGTCCTCTGTGTCACTGCTGGATTCAGAAATCCAGGCAGCTGGAGTCAGACCCCAATCTGGCCACTTCCAGCTGCAAAGCCCTCCAGTGGCTTCTCTTTGCCTTAGAATAGCATCCAGATTCTTTATTGTCACTACAGGCCCCATATGGTCCACCTGTCACTCCCCCTCCTCACTTAGCCCCACTCAAGTGGCCTCCCTCTGTTTCTCCAATGCTCACATTCTTTCCACGATTTCAGTGTTAGCATTATTGTAATTATGGGCTCTTCTCTCTGCTTGGAACCCTATTCCCTCCTTGTCACGGATGTCTCCTTCGTTGCCATCTCTGCTCAAGTGTCAACTTCTTAGAGGGCCCTTCCCTGATCCCCCTGCCCTGTTGAAAATAAATCCCCTTTGCTATTCAGTCAGAGTCAGACCTAACCTCAGTTAAGGTTACTAGAGAAAAACAGGGTCTCCAGTTAAGTTTGAATTTTAGATCAACATCAAATAACTTTCTAGTATTGCAGGAGACATATGGTACTAAAACGTATTTATTGTTATCTGAATTTCAGCTTTAACTGAGTTTTATTTGCTTAGTCTGGCAGTTCTGCCCTCAAGATCCATGTTGAACAAATGAGTGAAGTTCTGAGCACAGAGCCAGGGGCACGGCAGTCCCCGGGAACATGTGAGCCGGCGTCTTTGTCCTCCTCCTCCTCCTCTAGTTGCTTCTTGGAACGAGGTCTCCCTGCTCCCTCCTCCCTCTTTGGAGATGGACGCGAGAATGTTTTCTACCAGAGGGCCATCGCCCAGCTCTTTAGAATAGCATGAAATATTCTCTGCTGCAGCTTTGGAATCCGATTGTGGTGGTGTTTGGCAGGGAAATGCAGTGAGTTATCACAGAGCGTTCCCTCCAGCGCTGGGTCATGCAAATATTTATTGCAAGCGTTAAATAATAAATGGAACAGCCTGCCCAATGGTAAATCTGTCATGTTTGGTTTCAGCCAGGAGTTGTGACGGCTCCGGAATTGCTGCCCGTTCTGCTGCCTCTGCCTGCCCTCCAGAGGGGCAAGGCAAACAGCCGGCTCTCCAGGGCAGACTCGCCAGGGCTGATTAGACAACTGGACACCAGAGGGGGCGGCGGGGGATGCTCAACCAGGCACAGAAAACCGGCAGGTAAGGGCAGCCTGTGGTAGGAACCCCAGCCAGTGAATGAGATGCTGGACTGGCCTGCACCAGGCCACCACGCCTCCGCTGCGGTTCTCAGGGAGGCAGGGATCCTCGGGGCCACATCGCGAGTCATCCCTGATATTTCCCCAGATGCTCCTGTCAGCTTCACTCAGGCAGACTGGGCAGAGCTGGGCAGCTTCTGAAAGTGGTGTCAACATGCCACCCCCTTAACTTCACTGAGTGGTAAGGGATGAGAGAGGAAGGAACGTATTAGACACTCAGATGCAGTGATGTTCCTAAACTTCTGACATGTGCTCAGGTTCCCTGTGGACATTCTGCTACTTAATCTAACCTTACAGCGTGGAACTCGAACTTGTGGGTGTGTGAGCCAGACAGATCTGAGTTGGGATCCTGACTACACTTACAAGTGGTGTGACCTTGGGCTTAGCCACTTAACCTCCTAGAGCCATAGTTTCTTGAGCTGTAAGGTCGGGAACAATGGCCCCACCTCCTAGGGAGAGCTGTGAGACTGAAATGAGCTCATGGAGGTTGAAGGACTTCCACAGTGCCCAGGAGCTGGTGCGTGGTCGCCAGATGCCAGCTCTAATGCTTACTCTTGGTTCAGAGAGGAAAGTAACCTGCCCAGATCCCCAGACAGAGCTGCCGCGTTAAACCACACTGATAGACAGGCCGCATCCTGGAACATGGGATCAGCAGTGTTCTGGTCACACAGCCACTGAGTGGTGAAAATAAGGCTCCAGCCTGGGGTTTTGTGGCCTCCAGATAACGCTCTTTCTTCTACCCCAGGTCTGCCCTCGCCCTTGTAGGATGGTGGGGAGTGCAGCCCGTGTGCCTGACCCCTACCCTCATAGCTCAGGGTTGGTGGTGTCTCCCAGTGTGAGGGGTGGAGTTGGAACCTGCCCTGGGGCTGCACAGAGTGGGACCACACAGGATGTGTTTGGCTCTGAATCATTAGGAACCGGACCGGAAGGGGCTTGGACAACAGAAGGCGACCCTGTGATCGGTTCTTTCAAGGGCCTCGCCGTGCAATGGCTGATCCAGTCTCGCTTCACCTCTCTGCTCTTTTGCCCTCCACAGCACGTACCTTTTATCCTCAGGGGGCCCTTCTTGGTCTCAAGATGATACTGAAAGGGGAGGGCAGAACCCAGTCTTTCTACTTGTGCCTTTTTTTGATCACTTTCCCAGAAGCACCCCCCAGGTGACTTCCCCCTGAGTCTCATTGGTCAGAACTATATCACATGCCCTTTTCTAAGCCAGTCACAGGCAAGGGAAGTGGAATTACCATGATCAGCATGGACCAGTGGTTTTCAAAGTGTGAGTCTCAGACCTACCTCATTAGCATCGCCTGGGAGCTTGTTAGATATACAAATTCTAGCCACACCTCCACCTCTTCCACCCTCCAACCTGCTGAATGAGAAACCCTGGGGTGAGGCCTACAATCTGTATTTGAATAAGCCTTCCAGATGACTCTGATGGACACTAAGTTTGAGAACTTCTGGCTTAGACCTGGGATCTTTTCCTTTGAAGAACCAGATAGTAAATATTTTAACTTTGCAGGCTCACAGTCTCTGTAGCAACTACTCAGCTCTGCTGTCATAGTATGCAAGTAGCCACAGATAACAGGTAAATGAATGAGCATACTTATGGATACTGAAATTTGAATTTCATACAATTTTTGTGTTAGGAATATTTCTTAGGCAGATTTTTCATTTTACCACTGAAGACAGTCTTCATTGTCCTCAGAAACCTGGACATTATCTGTCTCATATCTGAAACTCCAGGTTATAATCCTGGTGGTATCAGAGCCTGGGGAGCTAAGAGTGTGTGTGTCCAGTACGCTGGCTGAAGCTTCCTGCACCTTCTTTGCGATCCTCTAGGATGGAAATCCCGACTCACATTTTGTAGATGAGGGAACTGACAACTGAGCGAAAGTTATTTGCTCAGTCGTGTCTGACTCTTTGCAACTCCATGGGCTGTAGCCCACAGGCTCCTCTGTCCCTGAACCTCTGTTCCCTTTTCCAGGGGATCTTCCCGACTCATCAAACCTGGGTTCCCTTCATTGCAGTCAGATTCTTTACCTTCTGAGCATTGAAAGGTTACAGGCACGGCATCGAGAGCTGCCTACAGCTTCCCAGTCCTGCGATCTTCTGCCAGTCCTCTGGGCTACGGCTTTTGGGGGTCAGCAATCTGTGGTCTGGCTGCTGGCCTCCCTCTTTCCTTAGAAATAATAAAAATGCTGACAGTAACAACAATAGTCATAAATAGCCACCATGAGACTAAACGTTTACTGTCTTCCAGACACCATCCTAAGCACCTCCTTGATCTTATATCCATAATGTAGGTGAAGAAACTGAGGCACTGAGAGGTGAAATAACTCAAGGTCACCACCAGTGAATGGGGGGCTGACCCAGTTTTGAACCCAGGCTGTTGGCCCCATACCCCGAGTTGATCAATTACTAGAAGGAGGCTCAACATTAAAATAGAATCCGAATAAATAAACAGGAAACTTTAACTCTGCCGTTCTTTTCCCATCCTTTACTTGACATCTGTTGAACATGAACACAGTGGTTTTGTTTTGCTTTATTGCCTTCTTTCTGGACAGTTGAGGTCCAGTACCCCTGTTGAACAAGGTGGTGCTCGTGGTGAAGAACACTGCTGGGGCAGGAGACTTAAGAGGTGTTGTTTCGATCCCTGGGTGGGGAAGATTCCCTGGAGGAGGGTGTGGCAACCCCCTCCAGTATTCTTGCCTGGAGAATCCCATGGACAGAGGAGCCTGGAGGGCTACAGTCTGTAGGGTCGCAAAGAGTCGAACACAACGGAAGCGACTTAGCATGCACACTGGTTAAAAGAGACATGCCTCTCGATTTTAGAATTGCTGTAGCCCTTCATAAACAAGAAAATGGCTAGGAAAGGGGATCGCACTGTTGTTTTCTAGTAGAGAGAAGAGAAAATTGAGGTTTCTGTGATCTGTCATGAGCCATAGATTCAACTGTGTCCCTTGCAAAGACCTCACTCCTAGTGTGAAGGTATTTGGAGATGGGGCTTTGGGGAGGTGATTAGATTTAGATGAGCTCATGAGGATAGCATCCTCCTAATGGAGTTAGTGCCCTTATAAGAAGAGGAAGGGGCTTCTCAGGCGGCACTAGTGGTAAAGAATCTGCCTGCCAAAGCGGGAGATGCGAGAGACTCAGGTTTGATCCCTGAGTGGGGAAGATCCTCTGAAGTAGGAAACGGGTACCGTCTCCAGTATTCTTGCCTGGAGAGTCCGATGGACAGAGGAGCCTGGCGGGCTACAGTCCACGGGGTCACAAAGAGCCAGACACAACTGAGCAGACATGCGCAGGCACACACACACGAAGAGGACGAGACCCCAGAGCTCTCTTCTCTCTTCCCTGTGAGGACACAGAAAGAAAGCAGCTGTCTGCGAGCCAGGAGTAGTGCTCTCACCAGAACCCGACCACGCTGGCACCCTGACCTCCGGAACTTTGCAAAAATAAATTTCGGTCGGTTAAGCCACCCAGTCTGTGATTTTTTTTGTTAAGGCATCCCTGGATGACTCAGCGCGTGGGAGTCTGTCCTGGCCTGCCAGGAGTATCAGGGCGCTCAGAATAAAGGGTGGAAGGTGACCGCTTCAGAGTTTCTCACTTTGCTGCCCCCCACCCCTTATCAACATGGGTCCCTCCAGTTCAAGATGTGGATGCAGCTGGTGAGGGGCGGAGAGGGGTTGGAATTCATGGAGACTTGAGAGATTGCTTTCGGCTCTGGTCAGCATCACGGGGACTCTCCTGGCTTCCCGCTCTTGGCTTCAAGACGGCTGCCACGGCTCTAACCTCATGTCCTCATGTGTCGAGGTTCAAAGGCAAGATAGGTCCTGTGACGGTCCACATCATTCCTTCTTGTGTTAGTTATCCATTGCTGCCTAACAAATTACTCCAAAAATCTGAGGCTTGAAACGATAAGCCTTTATTGTCTGTGGCCGGGAATTCAGTACTCTACCTGGGTGGTTCTACTTTGGGGTGTCTCGTGGGGTTTCCGTCAAGATATAGGCTGGGTGTGCGGTGTTCTGAAGGCTTGATCAGGGCTGGAGGATCTGCTCCAGTGTGTCTGTCACACGTGGCTGGCAAGTTGGGTCGGCTGTCATTTGGAAGCCTTCGTTCCTCTTCGTGTGGGATTCTCCACAGGGTTGCTTGGGTGTCCTCACATGAGGGCCATGTCCCCCGCAGCCATCTGGGACTGAGTCCACGGAGGAAGCAGAAATACCTTTCAATTCTAGTCTTGGAAGTCACACGTGGTCCCTTCTGTTATGTTCTGTTTATTAGAAGCGAGTCACTAAAGTTTTGGGCTTCCCAGGTGGTGCTCGTGGTAAAGAACCCACCTGCCAGTGCAGGAGATGTAAGAGACACGGGTTCAATCGCTGGGACTGGAAAAGTCTGGAGAAGGGCATGGCAACCCACTCCACTGTTCTTGCCTGGAGAATCTTATTAGACAGAGGAGCCTGGTGGGCTACAGTCCATAGCATCACATAGAGTCAGACACAACCGAAGAGACTTAGCATGCATGCATGCACCAAGTATAGCCCACACACAAGAGGAAGGGAAGAGTATCCAAGAATTTATGCACATATTTAAATTCACCACACTTATATCAACGTGTTTGTTTGTTTTTTTTAAATTTAAATTTATTTATGAACCTACCTCCCACCCCATCCCACCCCCCTAGGTCATCACAGAGCACCAGATTTGAGCTCCCTGCATCATCCTGCATATTCCCACCATCAGCCTGTGTCTAATCAGAGAGAGAGATCTACCCCAGAGCATCCCCACCCTCAGATGCCCCTTATATGTATTTCATTGGCTAGTCCTGGGTCACATGACCACTTCCCACAAGGCACTGAGCCAACTTTCCTTAGATAAGAATCCCTAAGTAGAACTGGGGTTCTGTTAGCAAGAAGAGCTATGGTGGGGAGAATGGCTTTGGGGTGACTGTCGCCAGAGTCTACCATAGTACTTCCCATTTGATCTTCAGTTCTCCTAATAACCTGGCTCAACTCATGCGAAGAGTTGACTCATTGGAAAAGACTCTGATGCTGGGAGGGATTGGGGGCAGGAGGAGAAGGGGACGACCGAGGATGAGATGGCTGGATGGCATCACAGACTCGATGGACGTGAGTCTGAGTGAACTCTGGGAGATGGTAATGAACAGGGAGGCCCGGCGTGCTGCAGTTCATGGGGTAGCAAAGAGTCGGACACGACTGAGCGACTGAACTGAACTGAACAGAATAACCTGGCAAAAGTATGACTACTACCCATACTTCGCTAGTAAGGAAGCTATGATTCAGAGAAGTGAGTAATTCCCCTAAGGTCACACAGCAAACTGCGGGGGAGAACCCAGGCCCATCTAGTTTCAAAGCCTGTGCTCTTTTCACTGTGCCCTCTCCCATCACAACCGTGGTTCTCAGCTGTGGGCAGAGTGCATTCTGACCCCTGGGGGACATTTGGCAATTTTTGAGGCATTTTCCGTTGTCATAACTGGGAGTGTTACTGTCGTTCAGTAGGTAGAGACCTGGGATGCTTCAGTGCGCAGGAAGCCCCCACAACAAAGAGTGATCTGAGCCACCATGTCCAGAGTGCTAAGGCTGAGAATCCTGGTAGCAGGAGTTCTGGGAGGGCAAGGATCGTCTCTCTCTGCCGCTTCTGAATCCTCTTTGCTCAGCTTGGTCTTGGCACATTGTAAGTGCTCAATAAACACTGAGTAAATGAACAGGTGAGCTCTGCTGACTTCCAGAGTCAAAGCCACGGACTTGGGGAGCTGCAGGGGTACAGGGGGTAGAGAGTGACAGTCCCCCACAGTGGACTCACCCAAGCCCCCAGCTTCCCCCGATGGCAGGAGGGCTGGCGGAGACGTGGTCCTACATCTGAACTTGGTCCAGTACAGCCTCTGCCCCCCATCAGTGGACAGTCAAGCTAGGTCACCAGTTCATCTCTGATATCACAGAAATGAGGGACTGAACAAAGAAACACTTCTCTGAATCTTCCCGTTTCTAAACGGACTAACCACCGAGGAGGCGACACAATGATTCATTTCTCACTACCCATCGTTCCACACTCTGCTGTTTGTGGGCAGTTGCTGGTGCTCCAGGGCAAAGATAATGAAAGTTTTTTTCTTGTATCAAACGCCTTTCCCTGGAGACAGAGCCCTGGGCATGGCCAAAGCAGAAGGCCTGGGCCCTGAGAGGCTGGCTCAGAGGCTCAGGACGTACATGCCTGTGCTTCCCTGGGAACTGGCTGGACTCAGAATGATTAACAATTATCTTATAATTGACTTTTCAATACCTGCTGGCTTCCTCTTTGGATGTTTCTGTAGCACATCGGGTTATGAGAGAAAGCAATATTCTGTAATGGCTAGACCAGACTGAACTTTTTTCCCTAGAGGTCAGTTTCTGCAGCAAGAAAAAGAGCTTTGCGTTTACTTACAACATGTCCCTGGCTTGGCAGTGGAAGCAGAATGGTCCTCTTATCCTCACAAACACTCGTGAACTGTTATCTGCATTCTGCAGTTGAGGAAACTGAGGCTCAGAGAGGAAACATGGCTTGTCCAGATCCTGGGGACAATAGGCATAGAGTGGGAGTTTGAACACAGACTGACTGTCCCCCCATCTTCCGTGTAGTCTCCAAGTCTCAGGACTGTTTGACTCTAAGGCCACAGCGCACTCCCTCAGCCTTGCTTTTGTGGTGACCTGCATTTCTTCTCCAGAGTCTTGCCTACTACCAGAGGCTGAATATTTGAGTCCCCCCCAAATTCATATGTTGAAGCCCTAACCCCCCAAATAATGGTGTTTGGTGGGTGCAGCTTTGGAAGGTGATTAGGTCATGAGGGTGGAATTGGTTTAAACACTCATGTCAAAGCAAAGAATTCTGGAAGAATGTGTCTCAGTTTAAGATTTAGAATGTATCCTGTTCAGGAGAGGATTGGACTCCCCCACCTCCTGAGATATCTTAGTCTGTCAACCACTGAGCCTCCCATCTTCATGTGAAATTTTTCTTGACGGAAGTATCGGTATGATATTTGCTAAAAGAAAGGAAATTTAACAAGGCTAGTCTGGAAGCTGGTATTCTGAGAAAGGCCAGGCAAACTCAAGTTAAGTCGCATGTGGAAGTGTTTGCAACGCTGGTGGTGATTGGATTATTGCACAGATGCACCTCAAGTCGTCTGGTTGTATGCCCTAAACTTACACAGTGTTGCTTATGGATTATATCTCAATAAAACTACATTTGACTGGAAACAAGGTTAGATAAGATTACATTTGTGAAGCCAAATTTGGGGTTCCATTAGGAAACTGCCCGGTCTTCCAGAAATATGAACTCCCTCATCATGTAAATTTCCATCAGCCCAATAAAAGTGGTCATAGCTCCGTGGCTGCAAGGCTGACTTTTCTTTCCATGTGGACTACTGTATAAAAGACCCCATGAAAATCTCAAAAAGATTGAGGGCAGATCAAAGGTTAATTTTTCTTGAAACCAGGCTACCAAAGCATACTACATATGAGTGACCCTGAAGGTATTTTTCACTTGGTCTCCTCACCCTGTTCCCATTCATGTCTTTCCTCAGCCCCTTCCCACGGACCTGCACAGTGCAGACCCTTCTGCAGCTTGTTGATGGGGGAGAGAGAGCTGGTCTGAGGTTCCTCACGGCCCAGTTACACCCCTTTCCTGAGTTCCAGGTCATCTGCTGTCACAGGACTGGCTGGCAGGGAAGCTCAGTTTTCCTCTGACTTTGCTCAGGGTCTGATTTTGAAACAGGCTGAGATCAGACTGAGCCTGGGGTCCAGGCCGGTGGGGTTCTGGCTCCGCATGCACTGGCGGGTGCCATCTGACTGTCCTGGGGGTGGCGAGGGAAGAGGTTCGCACCTGTCAGTGTCTGAGGGAAGAGCTGGTGGAGGGCTGGGCACCTGTCTAAGGGAAGAGCTGGCGGAGGGCTGGGCAGCTGTCTGGCTGGGAGGTGTGGGTGCAGGGTGTGCTGGGGAGGTGCAGCCAGCTGCTCCCAGGGCCCTTGGGGACTCTGCCAGGAGGCTGTGTCTAGACAGCCTCCGTCTGACCCCACCTCCTCCTCCCACCTCCCCCTCACTGCACCTCCCTGTCCGGAGGCTTCCCACCAGACTGATCCAGGGAAGAGGTGTTGAACAAAGCCGAAGTTGGCCGTGTGCACGGTACTGGGCTAGACCTCACTGGAGAATGAAAGCCAGCTTGTCTTATTCAGCAGGGGCTGCCATGACAAAGTACCATAGACCGGGCAGCTCAAACAACAGACATTTATTTCTCACAGTTCTGAAGACTAGAAATCCAAGATCAAGGTGCTGGCCTGTTTGGTTCCTGGCTTGCAGATGGCCACCTTCTCTATGTCCTTACATGGCACCAGAAAGAGAGAGACAGAGAGAGAGAGAGAGAGAGAGAGAGAGAGAGAGAAAGAGCGCTCCATAAACCCCACTGTGAGGCCCCACCCTCATGACCTCATCTAACCCTAGTCTCCAACAGCCTCATCTCTGAATATCATCATATTGGGGGTTAGGGTTTTAACATTCCTATTTTGAGGAGGGGCCCACATTCAGTCCTTATAGCATACCTCCTCAGTCTCAACCCAGCTCTGTGGGCAAGAAGCTACCAGTCTCTCCTGGAGGTCTAATGCCTTGATGAAATATGAAGAGAGTTCCCCAAAATATACACCCAGGGAGTATGGGCCCTGCAAAGGTCATTTCATCCAAGCCTGAGTGCCCAGGCTGTCAGAAGCTAGGGGCCAAGGTGAGGAAGGAGGCTGGCATCCAGGAAGCAGTCACAGGGGAGTCCAGACTCCAGTGGAACCTTGAGGAATGGGAGGAGTTGGATGTATGAGGAGGGGCACGGTGGGCTGGAAGGGCCTGGGAAAGGCCCAGATGGTGGTGGGGTGGGGGTGTAGAAGCTGGTTTGGGTGAGAACCCAGTGAGTTGAGTGGAGATCCACTGGGCAGGGACAGATGCATAAATGTGTTCCTGGCTTATCTCCCTGGAGAGTGCAGCAAACTTCCGCATGCCCATTCTCCATCCAGATGGGCCTTGAATGTGGTCAGGGGATGAAAGCCAGGGGCCAGGGTTCAAATCCTGGCTCTGTGTCTTTCTCAGCCACATGACCTGGAACAAGCCACTGAGCTGCCAGAGCCTCAGGCTTCTCATTTGTAAAAAAGGGGGGAGGGGAAGCTCAGTAGTTGTGGCATCCAGATATAGTTGTGCTGTGACATGTGGGATCTTAGTTTCCTGACCAGGGATCAAACCCACATCTCCTTCATTGGAAGGCAGACCAACAGGCAAGTCCAGAAGGCCTTCATCCCTTGCATGGTGCTCATCAGAGTCTTGGGTGATGACAGATGAGAACGTGTCTTGTAATCAGTAAAGACCTTCAACCACATCCTCTGAGCATCTCTTATGTGCTGGTCCCAGGACCAATTGCTGGGGGTCTGCAGTGGAAGAGTTTTGGGGGGTTGGTGGACAGAATGGGCTGGTGTGCTCACAGCTGGAGCCCAGGCCTCCTCTGCCCTTTGCCTGCCCTGGGCAGGAGAGAGCAATGCCCACCTCACCTCAGGCTTATGACTCTGTCCNTCTACAGTGGAAGAGTTTTGGGGGGTTGGTGGACAGAATGGGCTGGTGTGCTCACAGCTGGAGCCCAGGCTTCCTCTGCCCTTTGCCTGCCCTGGGCAGGAGAGAGCAATGCCCACCTCACCTCAGGCTTATGACTCTGTCCATTAAGTCCACTTGTCTACTCCGTCCTTAGACTTAGGAAGTTTCTGGCTTGGAAGGGACTCCATTTTTGCACACAAGGAGGGAGCCTGGAAAGGGAGATGCTTCTCAGCATAAATGGCTGAGCAACATTCCCTGGTTGGATGCTGTGCTGGGGATTGAGTTGAATCAGATTTGTCTCTATCTCCATGTATATCAAGCCTGGACCTGATACAGTTTCTCCCGAACCTCTCAAACTCCCAAGCTATCACACACACCCCTCCTCCAGTACCCACTCCAGGTCACTGCTAGTGGGAAGGTTAACAGTTGCACTGCCACAGTCTTCCAAGAGAAATTACCTTTCAGTTTTCCTCTAGCCACGGAGCCCTGACTGCCGGCCAGTCAGCCAGTGGGCGAGCTGCCCCAGAGCACATTGAGGAGCCTGATTCCCGAGTCACCTCTGGGTATCCAGCCTCCCAGGTCGTGTTTCTTGGAAACCGAGTCTCAGATGGGGACTTGCCTGGTGAAGGTGGCCGGGGCGGTCACACCTATGAAGAAGAGGGAAGCAGGATAGGTGAAGGAGGCGCTGACTGTGAGGAGGTAGCAGTGGAGGCCCCAGTGAATCCCCCTCAGATCTCTGAAGCTGGGGAAGACTGCCGCCTGGTGCCTGACACTGACCGACTGGGAGCTGAGGACCGCTCGCTGTGGTGTGACCCTGGGCAAGGTGACTCTTTTTGGCCAAGGGAGACTTGAGAAGGCTCAGTGGCGTACCATCAAGAGCCAAGCACCTGGCCGCTGGCAGTGGTCTGTGCAGCCTGACGGGGTGCCCACTGCAGCTCCTGCCCTTCAGTCGCTGTCTGTAATGGAGACCAAACCCACCTGTACCCAGGATCCCTCCCCTTGCCTGTAACAGCCGTGCTCTCCACGTGGGTGTGGTGGCGGCTGCTGTGTTTTTCCACGTTGATCCCCTGGCCAGAACGAACTGACTCAAAGAAGGGCACCTTACTGAGGCTGGCCCATTATGATACCTGTCTCTATCGGCCCTGGTGTTTGGTCCGGATACGGGCACCAGCACTAGCCTGCCACAGGTGTGATCCTTCCCTAGGAATGGGGCAGGGAGTGTTTTCTGTTGCTGATTAGCACTTCCCTAAGGATGGAAGGCCACAGGAGGCAACTCGGAAACTTTGGTGGTTGGAGGAGAGGCCAGGGGAGAGATGACTCTGGTGTGCAGGGGGAAACAGAGATGGAAGACAAGGACGAGTGAGCTCTGATCAATTGCAGCCTCCTGGTTCCAGCTGTTTCCAAAGCCTACCTCTGCCTNGAAGGGACTCCATTTTTGCACACAAGGAGGGAGCCTGGAAAGGGAGATGCTTCTCAGCATAAGTGGCTGAGCAACATTCCCTGGTTGGATGCTGTGCTGGGGATTGAGTTGAATCAGATTTGTCTCTATCTCCATGTATATCAAGCCTGGACCTGATACAGTTTCTCCCGAACCTCTCAAACTCCCAAGCTATCACACACACCCCTCCTCCAGTACCCACTCCAGGTCACTGCTAGTGGGAAGGTTAACAGTTGCACTGCCACAGTCTTCCAAGAGAAATTACCTTTCAGTTTTCCTCTAGCCACGGAGCCCTGACTGCCAGCCAGTCAGCCAGTGGGCGAGCTGCCCCAGAGCACATTGAGGAGCCTGATTCCCGAGTCACCTCTAGGTATCCAGCCTCCCAGGTCGTGTTTCTTGGAAACCGAGTCTCAGATGGGGACTTGCCTGGTGAAGGTGGCCGGGGCGGTCACACCTATGAAGAAGAGGGAAGCAGGATAGGTGAAGGAGGCGCTGACTGTGAGGAGGTAGCAGTGGAGGCCCCAGTGAATCCCCCTCAGATCTCTGAAGCTGGGGAAGACTGCCGCCTGGTGCCTGACACTGACCGACTGGGAGCTGAGGACCGCTCGCTGCGGTGTGACCCTGGGCAAGGTGACTCTTTTTGGCCAAGGGAGACTTGAGAAGGCTCAGTGGCATACCATCAAGAGCCAAGCGCCTGGCCGCTGGCAGTGGTCTGTGCAGCCTGACGGGGTGCCCACTGCAGCTCCTGCCCTTCAGTCGCTGTCTGTAATGGAGACCAAACCCACCTGTACCCAGGATCCCTCCCCTTGCCTGTAACAGCCGTGCTCTCCACGTGGGTGTGGTGGCGGCTGCTGTGTTTTTCCACGTTGATCCCCTGGCCAGAACGAACTGACTCAAAGAAGGGCACCTTACTGAGGCTGGCCCATTATGATACCTGTCTCTATCGGCCCTGGTGTTTGGTCCGGATACGGGCACCAGCACTAGCCTGCCACAGGTGTGATCCTTCCCTAGGAATGGGGCAGGGAGTGTTTTCTGTTGCTGATTAGCACTTCCCTAAGGATGGAAGGCCACAGGAGGCAACTCGGAAACTTTGGTGGTTGGAGGAGAGGCCAGGGGAGAGATGACTGGTGTGCAGGGGGAAACAGAGATGGAAGACAAGGACGAGTGAGCTCTGATCAATTGCAGCCTCCTGGTTCCAGCTGTTCCCAAAGCCTACCTCTGCCTTGGACCACAAGGAGATTAAACCAGTCAATCCTAAAGGAAATCAACCCTGAATAGTCATTGGAAGGACTGATGCTGAAGTTGAAGCTCTAATACTTTGGCCACCTGATGCGAAGAGCTCACTCATTAGAGAAGACCCTGATGCTGGGAAAGATTGAAGGCAGGAGAAGAAGGGAGTGACAGAGAATGAGATGGCTGGATGGCATCACTGACTCAATGGACATAAATATGAATAAACTCTGAGAGACAGTGAAGGACAAGGAAGCCCGATGTGCTGCAGTCCATGGGATTGCAGAGAGTCAGACACGACTGAGTGACTGAACAACAGCAAATGATTTGGTTGTTTAGCCTTTTTAAAAAGCTATCATTTATCCTTTTAAGTCAGTTTGAATCATTGAAAACCAAGTGACTCCCAGTACATGTAAAACTATAGAGTTGTTCTTTTGAATGTGGCTTGGCTGATCATTATTAACCCTTTTGTCAACTCCATAAAGTTTCAACTTAACAAATCCATCTAGATGTGGCTCTAGAGATCACAGGCAGGGGGGATGCAAGGACTACTTCCAGTGTTTAAAAAATCCAGTTTCTATCATCTAATAATTGGAAGATTTAAATAGCACCTGGCCTTTTAGCTTCTTTTAGTGTATTAGGAGGTCTGGTAGCATTGGGCCCATGTTTCCACATGAAAACAGTTGCTGGACACAAGATAAGCAGCAGCTGCCCCGCCTTTCTTCGTGGGCATGCACTCCAGTTTGCCGCAGACCCCACCATTCTCTATTGCTTTCCGTCCCTGCCTCTTTCTTTGTTTATGCGATCTGCCTGCATTTTGCAGGCATGTGGCTCCTGTTGGTATATGTGTGCTGTGCTTAGTCGCTCAGTCATGTCCAGCTCTTAGCTCATCAGGCTCCTTTGTCCATGGGGATTCTCCAGGCAAGAAAACTGGAATGGGTTGCCATGCCCTTCTCTAGGGGATCTTCCCAGCCCAGGAATCAAAGCAAGTTCTCCCACATGGCAGGCAGATTCTTTACCAGCGGAGTCACCTGCAGCAAAGTTCTTGTTTGTATATAGACTTGTGAACTGTATGGCCTTCTCTGACCCAATCAAGCTTCAGGTTTCCAGAGGGAGACAAAAAAGATACTGCATATTGTGGTGGGAACAAATGAAGTAACGTGGCTGAAAGCTCACAGAAAGCCTAAAGCTCTCTGAAATCACAAAGCTATACAAATGAGAATCATCATCATCATTATTAATAACAACTGAAAGGACAGGAGACAGGGAAGTGGGCCCCCACTCCACCGCCACCCCTCAAGCCCAGAAGGGTATTTGTGCCATCATGATGGCGTTTATCATCAACATTGACAGTTATTATTAAACCACGTCAACTTGCAAATGCAGAATGTTAACCAAATGAACTAAAATGAGCTGGCAGAAATAATATCTCAGCGCTGTCTACCTTGAACTGTTCTTTCTGTAAATTGTTCTGGCATTTCCCCAGGGCTCAGATCAACAAGGAAGAAAAGAAAGAACCCCTGTGGCTTGTTGAAGGTGTGACTTGTTATGCCAGCCGATGTCTTGTACGTCCCACTGTCCACTCCCCCCTTCCCCGCCACTGCTGATGTGGCATCTTAGACTCTGGAGGCCATCCATCGCTGGCCAACTTCCTCCCCCGGACACATTTATTATAAAGTGGGTGGAGTGTCTCTCCCTTTGAGCCTGTCTCCTCCCCACATTGACGCTGATTGACGACAATGTACCGTTTTTAAGCTCAAAGTGCAGGCAGAGGTTTGATGAAGTATCTTGCTGCGATCCGCAAGTGGGCTATACTTAGAAAACATGAAGGTTTTATATAATCCTGTGTGTCTGTGGCTGCCCCATGGCTAGTGACGCCAGAGTCTCTGTGGCGTTACTTCATGCACACCCAGGAGCCCTATAATCTGATCACGTCTTTCCAGTTCCTTTCTCCTCATAGCCCCCTCCCTGCCGTATTTATGAGTGTGCCCCGTGACCTCATGCCTCCATGCTGTTCTTTTGTCTAAAACATCCTTCTTTCAAACACCTCATCTTTCCAGACTTTCTTTGATGATTAAGAAACTTCAGCACAGACATCTTGTAATTCTGAAAATCATCTCCTAGTTTCCAGAACCCTAGAGGCAGCGGCATGGATGCTTTGGAGAGAGAATCCCATGGACTTGAGGATCCCCTGGCTCTGCCATTTACTGTGCCTTTTGGGGCAAGTTACTGATTTCTCTGAACCTCAGTTTCCTCAGCTGTAAATGGGGATAGTGATAGGGCCTAAATCTTATTTTGAGGATTAAATGTGGTACTGTTTATAGATTGTACATCATCACAATGCCTGGCACATGAGGAATGGTTAACAGGAGCAATTAATCTAGCTTTTGAGATGGATTGACCTGAGGCAGATGCTGGAAACATTTTAAAGTGAAATCTCATCTTTTGACTTCTTGACTCCCTTTCCCTAAAAGGATTAGCTGATTGAAGTTTTTGGTTAATCAAGGGCTTGTTACCTTCCGATGACTATGTGTTAAGATAAAGGCAAACATCCTCAACATAGCTCACAGTGTCTCACATGGCTAGGGCCCTGATCATCTCTTTAGCCTCATATTCCACTTCTCACTCTCTGGGAGGGGCACACTAACACAGGCCTTTGGACAGGCTGTTTTGTGCTGAACCACTTTAATCCATATTACCTAGGCATCAACCCTTATTCACTCCTTAGAGTCCCGGCACATCCCCTGGAAGCCATCTGCAACTCCCTGTGTATCAAATCGTATCTCTTCCCTACAAAGCACTTACTCTAGTTTCTGATCCATTTCATACCCGTTTCTGTGTTTATTTGATCAGCATCTGATTTTTCCCCTGGATTGTGAGCTCCATGAGGGCAGGGACCAAGTCTGTGTGTTACTTACAGTGGCATCCCCAGCGCTTAACACAGCCACTGCCATAATGGGCGTTCACTGAATAGTTTGTTGAAGGCAAAGGTGAATAGATGACTGATGTTTTACGAGCATGTGTAACCAAGATGTTTGCTTGGAACTACAAAGCCCTAATCTTGAAAAGGAAGGACCAAGAGGTTACTCATTGGAAGATAGGAAATAGCATGATGGAACTGGATTGCTTCTGACATCTGGGAAATGGACCATTATGGAGGATTTGAGAAGGAAATGAGCTTGTCTAGTGCTCATGGTTAAACTGACTTCTAACTAGGGAACTAAGTTTTATCTGAGAGTAGGGCTGCTGCTGGTGATGAAGTTCCCATCCCTTGTAAACAGGATGTTGATGGATGGGTGGCCTGACCCACCTTAGTGCTTTACAGGGTTTAAGGAGAATAGCCCTCACCTCTTGAGTTCCTGACTTGCTACTGAAAACACTCCTGAAATAAGCCAAACATTTATCCTCCCTGCCTGCCAATGCAGGAGGTTTAAGAGACATGGGTTCGATCCCTGGGTCAGGAAGATCCCCTGGAAGAGGGCATGGCAACCCACTCCAGTGGTCCTGCCTGGAAAATCTGGTATATAGAGGAGCCTGGCATGCCGCAGTCGAGAGTCGACACAGCTGAAGCGACTTAGCACGCATGCACATCATGAATAGAAAATACTCAGGAAAGCAAGTGTCGTCTTCCTCCCGCGAGGCTTGATGTGACAGTGTTAGCCTTGTTCCAGGAGGTTGGGAGTCCCAGAACTGCAGAGTGTCTGCTTTAAGTTGTGAACAGGGGCTTTGGGAAGGAGACAGACAATAGTGCAAACAGAGGCATGGACTCGTGGAGCCCTTGATGTGACCCAGACCCTCATCAGGAGATTTTGAGTGGGGAGTACATGTAAGGACCTCAGAGGTAGAATTGTCCTGATGAGAATCTGGAAGGTATGGTCTTGGAACCACTGAAATTTTAATTTATTCACTCAGCAAGTGTTTCTTGAGTAGCCTAACATGTGTCAGATGCTGGACTAGGTGGTGGGGATTGAAAGGAACGTCAACATGGCATTCCTACATACATGTGTAAAGTGTACAGAGAGGAGTAAAGCGCACAGAGAAGGAGCTGACACGGTGCAGCCGGAGAGATTAGTATTCATCCTTTTTCCAGGATCTGTGGTTGGTAGTTATTCACATGTTGCCAAATCTCTGGAAGGGGGTAGAGAGCTAAAATTTTTGTGAAATCTTTTGTCTATACAGATGATTGTTGCAAAGATATGCTGCTGCTCTTTAATTCGTATGTAACTGGCTGAAAGTCAGCAGTTTATGCTGCAGTTTCAATAAAACTGGCTCCGCCACCGTTGACTCTAACTTTGTTATATTGTCAAGAAAACTTTCCTCAGGGCTTTGGGGTACGTTCTGTGCTCCTTCAATCATATTGTGGTCCTTGGAGGACCAACAAGTAGGCTAATGTTTATTACTTTTTTTTAAAATTACCTCAGGGAAATGACAGCAAAGCGTTGGGAAGGGAGACTTTTCATATAAGTTGAAACGAGTCATGCTTGGAAGATGGCACTTTTATTTACCTTAAAAATAAAGTAGATACAATGTGAATGAGCTGAAGGGCTCTGCAGATCAGCAAACTCAAACCAGACAGAGAGCCTTCTGAATGGGTGGGGTTCTGTTACACTTAGCATCTTTCATTTTTCTGTGTCAGGGAGTCTGGAGTTGGAAAATACTCATGGCCAATCCCAATTAGATTTCATTGCAAGAAAAATGTGTTTTTAATCCATTAGGCCCAAAGTCACTCTAGGATTTTCAAAATTTTCAAGGGTCTACAAAAATGTCTGAGACTTGGAAAAAAATTATTGTCTCTAAAATGCAAAGAGAAAGCAGTGAAGTTGAAATTAATGAATATTTAAAAAACTTCTCCCACAGTGCACTACTTTGTCAATATTGCTAATTGTTAAATTTCGTGTTCATAGAGATTTCATTACATCTGAAAACACTGGTAGATTAAAATTTCCCACTTTCAAAAGCCTCTGAGTATGTAAATTGCCAAGAAATCACATCTAATCAGAAATTAAATAAGTCACTTATTGCCAAATAATTTCAGAAGCAAAATTTAGAAATTTTCTCAAAAATGTTTATAGCAAAAGAGCCATTTAATGTAAGATGTAGGCAAATGTGTAATATGATTGAAATGCTGTCTATTGAGGCCTCACAAAATAGGTATGTTTCAGGTCTATGAAATTCTTTAAAAGGCCTTGGCATTCATCCTCCTCCCTTACCCACCTGTAAAATAGATTAGAGAGAAAATATTTTTAATTTTTATTTTTATTGGCATATAGCTTTTGAACTGTGGTGTTGAAGACTCTTGAGAGTCCCTTGGACTGCAAGGAGACCCAACCAGTCCATTCTGAAGGAGATCAACCCTGGGATTTCTTTGGAAGGAATGATGCTAAAGCTGAAACTCCAGTACTTTGGCCACCTCATGGGAAGAGTTGACTCATTGGAAAAGACTCTGATGCTGGGAGGGATTGGGGGCAGGAGGAGAAGGGGACGACCGAGGATGAGATGGCTGGATGGCATCACGGACTCGATGGACATGAGTCTGAGTGAACTCCAAGAGATGGTGATGAACAGGGAGGCNAAGACTCTGATGCTGGGAGGGATTGGGGGCAGGAGGAGAAGGTGAGACAGAGGATGAGATGGCTGGATGGCATCACTGACTCGATGGACGTGAGTCTGGGTGAACTCCGCGAGTTGGTGATGGACAGGGAGGCCTGGCGTGCTGCAATTCATGGGTTCGCAAAGATTCGGACACGACTGAGCGACTGAACTGAACTGAAGTTAATTATAAGTAAAGGAAATAAAAAATTCAGTTTATCAGTCTCTTTAGCCACATTTCGAGTAGTCAAAAAGCCCCATGTGGGCCGTGGCTACCGTTATGGACAGCGCAGAATGGAATATTTCCATAATCGTATAAAGCTCTATGGGACAGCGTTGGAAATCTTTGGCCTTTACGCCTACTCTCCTCTCTTAGAACACTCTTCCGTCATCTTCCTCGCTTTCCCACCGCTTCTCTTATAACCATCATCATACTTAGGTCTATAATTCCTTGCGGCTTTTAATAGGCTGAGGGTTTCAAGACGTCAGGTACTGTGACATACTTCTGAAGCTTCGGTGTTTTATCTTTGCAGCTCAGGCACATAGCAGACGCTCAACAAATGTTGAATTAATGAGTGACAAATGGGAGGAACCTTCCAGATACACCAATCCCAAGTCCTTTCTCTATGCTGATCAGTTCTTCATGAGTCTCCAGCGTTTTTCAGTTTGTACGCTTATTTTTTAACCGTCCTCCAGCAGGTAAGAGGGACCGACAACGCACTGGCCAACCCCGGAGGCGTTAGCAGCGAGCGGAGCCGCCGCACGCTCCCGCGGCCCGCCCCCGCCCCCGCNCCATTTCCTTCTCCAATGCATGAAAGTGAAAAGTGAAAGTGAAGTCACTCAGTCGTGTCCGACTCAGCGATCCCATGGACTGCAGCCCACCAGGCTCCTCCCTCCATGGGACTTTTCAGGCAAGAGTACTGGAGTGGGGTGCCATTGCCTTCTCCACTTCTGCTGTACAGCAAAGTGAATCAGCCATGCATATACATGTATCTCCCATTCCTTGAATTTCTTTCCTGTTTAAGTCATCACAGAGCGTTGAGTCGAGTTCCTGTGCTTTACATCATTGGTTATCTGTTTTATACATAGTATAAACCTCCTGATTCATCCCACCCATCCTTCCCCTTTTGTGTCCATGCGTTTGTTCTCTATGTCTGTGTTTCTTTTTTTGCTGATAAGTTCATCTATACCATTTTCCCAGATTCCACTTATATGTGCTAATGCATCTGTCTTTCTCTTTCTGACTTGCTTCATTCTGTGTGATAGTCTCTTGGTCCATCCACATCTCTGCAGATGGCACAATTTCATTCTTCTTATGGCTGAGTAATATTCCATTGTACATGTATGTACCACATTGACAGAAGATATTTTCAGTGGTGGCTCTTTTGTGAAGTGTTTGAGCTTTATGGTGGATTAGGTTACTGTTCAGTAAATATTCATTCTCTCCCTCTTTACCTCACTGATGCTCAGTGAGGTCATGTGACTTTGCCCTGATGAGGGCCGTAGGGTGCTTCCCCACCTTTTGACTGTTGAATTGGCCATGTGATATTTTTTGGCCAATAATATGCGAAGGGAACTAGCTCTAGTAGATGTTTGAAATGTGCTTCTGTGGTCAGGCTTGCCCTCTGTGCTCCTGCCTTCTCTTCGAGAACAACATGCCTTAGTCACTGGTCCAAGAAGAATGAGAGACGCACAGAGCAGAGTTACCCAGCATGACTTCAGACCTACAGCCTCAAGCAGAGGTGCCCCATCTAACCCACAGAATAATGAATAAGAAGGAAACGCTTGCCCAGAGCTTACAGTTGTTTGTTTCACAGCGTGATTGTGGCCATAACTGACTGATAAAAGCTCCTTCACACAGTGGCACTTACTCATGTTTCTGATGCAATAATCAGTTGTCATTTTCAACCATATTGCTAAGAGCTGGGTGTCTTCAACTAGGCTGCAACTAGGCTCATAACTAAAAATTTGAACGTCAACTACTCATTGGCATATATACACTACCATGTGTAAAATAGATAGCTAGTGGAAAGCTGCTATATAGCACAGCGAGCTCAGCTCAGTGCTTTGTGATGATCCAGATGGACAGGATAGAGGTAGGTAGGAAGAAGGCTCAAGAAGGAGGGGATATATGTATATGTATAGCTGATTAGTACAGCAGAAACTAACATAACATTGTAAAGCAATTCTAATCCAGTTAAAAATAAATTTTAAAAAGTTCAGCTACTTTTCGCATGCTGTTCCTTCTGCCTGAAAAGTTTGCCTCCCTGCACTTCATGTGGATGGCTCTTTTTCATCTTTGTCTCTCTCTTTAAAGATTATTTCCTTGGAATGACCTCCTCTGATAAATTATTTAAGTGCCATCTGTGGTGGAGCCTGTAATTTGCATATTCAAACATTCACATTCCCTTTTCTTCTCTGAAATAAAACTGAGTTTTTTTCTTGTTTTGGAAAAAAATCTCAAACTTAAGAGAAAAGTCTCAACAACAGTCCAGTAGCCTCTCCTACCCACCAAATCATTTGTGAATAAATTTCTGACATGATGCATCTTCATCTTAGAGAGTCAGGTTGGCTGAGGTCATGTTGGAACCCAGGTAGTCTGACTTAAAGAACCTTAGCTCTTAACCTCATGCTAAACTGCCTCTGAGCAGCTCAGGCCTAATGAGTTTTCACGTCTGGTGGTGTTTCTTAGTTTACAAAGAGCTTCCGCCTCTTGATATTATTTGGTCCCGCAACAGCTCTGTGGAGCAGGTAAGGCAGATATTGTTAACCCCCAAGTGGAGATGAAGGTACTAAGGACTAGAAAGATTAAAGAACATGCCCAAGGGGACCCACCCACAAATGGCAGGTTTGCATGAGAACTGTGATCTTCTCTTTATTAGTATCTTTGGGGCAAACCTTTCCCACTTTGGGCAAAGGTTTGGGGCAAACCTTTTCCCACTCGTAGCATCTCAGAAGCACGTAATACCACAAGCCGACATTTATGATACTTATTACTTTGTTAGAATGTACTCACCCAGGATTTTGGTCATATTCCTGTTTGATGAGGCCAGCAGGCCAGGAGGTGACTGCCATTGAGAAGGCATCTTGTTACTTCAGCTCCCAAGAGGAATAGATGAGCTTTGCCATGCACGGCCACATGTGGCAGTACCAGGGTCAGTCAGGAGGTAGACGGAGCAAGGGGAAAGTGTGGGCTTGACCATGTAGTGTGGTTTCTGTGGGCCAGGTAGCGTAGGTGTCCCGAGAAAGTTTAGGACTGGATGATTTGCATAATTTTGGCAGTCTCTGCGCTATAGGCATGGTTGCTGGTTGTCTGAAACCTGACCTTGGTGTGATTTAGGGCAGAGGATAGAGTCCCAGACAGTAGGAGTCTGAGGAAAGGAGGGGGATGGGGATGCAGCTTGGGGATGGGCTGGTTTGCATTCAAAGGCATATTCAAAGTCAAGTTATTTTCCTTTCTAGGAACTAGCTAGCCCTGGGAGGGGCATTTGGTCCCTGGGTCCAGAAGGACCCAAGATGTCAAAGCATCATAAAATATAGAAGGGGAAAAAACCCCACAAAAACAACAACCCATGATGAATAGAGTTTCCACATAGGAAGTGGAGGCTCAGCAGATAAGGGAGTTGCCTTCCTGGTGGAGGTAGTGTTGCTGAAGCACAACTCAGATGTGGCAGAGGCTCTGTGTGCACTGAACCACTTCACAGCTGGCTGGCTCGGGGAGAGGAAGGTCCAGTCATTGAATCTCCCCAAGCAGAGAACAATGCAAATCAAGACAATCTCCTCAACTTGGATTACCATGAAGAAAGTGTGAAGTGGAAGGAATTACAAAGGCATTCCACCGTGGTTCTTACAAGAGATTGAGCCAGTCTTTTAAACTGCAGATTCACAAGGATATTGCAAAGAGTTACAGTTGTATTAATTAAAACTGGCTGGTCCTTTGTGACCGGGTCCTACTGACACCACGAAAACTGACTGTTATCTATCTTCCCTGGATTGTGGAAGGGTTCATTGTCATCACAGACAACCGCAGCCACGACTCCAAGAATCAGAAAATCTGCAGACAACTGCTTTTCATTCACTGGAGTTGCATGTTTAGTGAAAACTTGATAGAAATTGTCTTTACTTCCTGGTCAGTCCCTTGTGTGGACTTGGACTGTCTTTGTTTTGCCAGTTGTTCTGGGAATAGGATGCAACAAAAGCTTTTCTGACACAAGCAAGCCTGCCATCCCAAGATCCCTGGTGCCACAAGGGATTTCTGGGGAGAAGGTGCATCAATTTGCAAAAAGAACAGATAATTTTCTAGTAGGAAGTGGAGAGAGGCCACATAGCATAGTCCTTAAAAGCTTGGGCTCTCTCATCAGACTGCTGAGTTTCAGATCCTGCTTCTGCCACTTATTTGCATGTAATCTTGTGAGATGTGCTCATATGTGCAATAGCTGGCTGTATGCATATCCCCAACTCCTTGTTTAGTGACGTCACGTGGGTGGTTTGAAATAAGCCTCGGCGGGAGGATTTACACCATGGCGATGGGCAAACACTGTACATCAGAGTTTTCCAATTTTTTTCCAGAGAGTCCATCGTTAAAACACTCACCAGCATACGACCGGATGTATTCCACACTATTTCCCACTTTTTCCCTTCAGGATTAAATGCCAGGTGTCCAGAGTGGTCACTTGCTTGATATTTCACCCTCTCTTGGCTGCCTTCTCTCCCCTGTCTCCCTTCCTCTTGATTCTTTTACCTCCCGAATAGAGTACTTGCACATGGACCTCAGGGTCTGTTTCTGGGGAAATCCAAACTAAGGCTGGATTTAAAACCAGGACTGTCAGACCCCGAATTCCCACGTGTTTCACCAATACCCACCACCTCTCGTGTCTTCCTCGTTTTCTCAGGGCGATGAACATCCTCTGGGTGTGGAGGGGCCTCTGAGGAGTGAGACAAATGAATTATGTTGATGCAATTAGCTGGCAATTAAGAAGTTATCCTTCTTACATTAAAGGTTGGAATAATTAGATATAACATGAGGAAATCTAATTTACTTAGTAAATTATTCTTTATATAAAGAAATGATTTTAAAGCATATTCATGGTTTCCATAAAACTTGTAGGCACCAAGATGGATTTTATTGCTCTCCTGTGTACTGATCCGCATCATGCTTCCATTTCATGCTTGTTATAATTTAGTGTTTATGGTTTCTAACTCTGTTGAAAGACCGGTTTGAATATTCAAGGGCCTCACCAGGTGG
>SJYV01003368.1:3059663-3215367 GCA_006410875.1 Neotragus pygmaeus
AACTTGGATTACCATGAAGAAAGTGTGAAGTGGAAGGAATTACAAAGGCATTCCACCGTGGTTCTTACAAGAGATTGAGCCAGTCTTTTAAACTGCAGATTCACAAGGATATTGCAAAGAGTTACAGTTGTATTAATTAAAACTGGCTGGTCCTTTGTGACCGGGTCCTACTGACACCACGAAAACTGACTGTTATCTATCTTCCCTGGATTGTGGAAGGGTTCATTGTCATCACAGACAACCGCAGCCACGACTCCAAGAATCAGAAAATCTGCAGACAACTGCTTTTCATTCACTGGAGTTGCATGTTTAGTGAAAACTTGATAGAAATTGTCTTTACTTCCTGGTCAGTCCCTTGTGTGGACTTGGACTGTCTTTGTTTTGCCAGTTGTTCTGGGAATAGGATGCAACAAAAGCTTTTCTGACACAAGCAAGCCTGCCATCCCAAGATCCCTGGTGCCACAAGGGATTTCTGGGGAGAAGGTGCATCAATTTGCAAAAAGAACAGATAATTTTCTAGTAGGAAGCGGAGAGAGGCCACATAGCATAGTCCTTAAAAGCTTGGGCTCTCTCATCAGACTGCTGAGTTTCAGATCCTGCTTCTGCCACTTATTTGCATGTAATCTTGTGAGATGTGCTCATATGTGCAATAGCTGGCTGTATGCATATCCCCAACTCCTTGTTTAGTGACGTCACGTGGGTGGTTTGAAATAAGCCTCGGCGGGAGGATTTACACCATGGCGATGGGCAAACACTGTACATCAGAGTTTTCCAATTTTTTTCCAGAGAGTCCATCGTTAAAACACTCACCAGCATACGACCGGATGTATTCCACACTATTTCCCACTTTTTCCCTTCAGGATTAAATGCCAGGTGTCCAGAGTGGTCACTTGCTTGATATTTCACCCTCTCTTGGCTGCCTTCTCTCCCCTGTCTCCCTTCCTCTTGATTCTTTTACCTCCCGAATAGAGTACTTGCACATGGACCTCAGGGTCTGTTTCTGGGGAAATCCAAACTAAGGCTGGATTTAAAACCAGGACTGTCAGACCCCGAATTCCCACGTGTTTCACCAATACCCACCACCTCTCGTGTCTTCCTCGTTTTCTCAGGGCGATGAACATCCTCTGGGTGTGGAGGGGCCTCTGAGGAGTGAGACAAATGAATTATGTTGATGCAATTAGCTGGCAATTAAGAAGTTATCCTTCTTACATTAAAGGTTGGAATAATTAGATATAACATGAGGAAATCTAATTTACTTAGTAAATTATTCTTTATATAAAGAAATGATTTTAAAGCATATTCATGGTTTCCATAAAACTTGTAGGCACCAAGATGGATTTTATTGCTCTCCTGTGTACTGATCCGCATCATGCTTCCATTTCATGCTTGTTATAATTTAGTGTTTATGGTTTCTAACTCTGTTGAAAGACCGGTTTGAATATTCAAGGGCCTCACCAGGTGGTTTAACAGATTTGATACACTGATGGTGTTGGTTGCAAACTAAAGAGGCCCTCAGAGAGTAGCCCCTCAGCTGGAAAGAGGCTGAAGTAAGAAGAGCTTACTTACAGTCTTTACCTGAAAGACCTTTGGGACCTTACCTGATAGACTTTTGGGACTTTTGTTCACAAGTGAAATTCAGCTCAAATGGGCCCTAATCTGTTAGGAAACTGGAAAAGAAAAAGAACTTCGTGGGACTTCCCTCGTGATCCATTGCTTAAGAACCAGCCTTCCAATGCAGGGGACTTGGATTTGATCCCTGGTCAGGGGACTAAGATCCCTCATACTGTAGGGCATCTAAGCCCGCATGCTGTAATTTAGACTCAGCACATCCAAAATTTAAAAAAAAAAAAAATTCAAAAAAGAATTTCATGCTTCAGGAAATTGAAAAATTCAAGGATGTAGATTTGGCCTCAGGCATGACTGAATCAGGGCTTTCCTAGTGAAGAAGTCTCTTTCTTTCTGTAGATGATAAACTTCATAAGGACAGGCACTTTCTTTATTCCATTCACTGCAGTATTCTCCATCATATAGGACAGAGCCTAGCATGGAGTGATCATAACAACAAATATTTACATAGCACTCTGTAAGGAGATAGCAATGTTATAAGTGATCTACACATATCAACTCATTTAATCCTCTCGACCCAATAAAGTAGGTAATTATTAATGATGTTCCTCACTTTTCTTCATGTGAAAACTGAGGACAACCCTCAGAGTCCACTAACCCACTCCCTCAAATTCATCTAGCCTGGAGATTTATGGCCCTGATCAAAATGTAGCTTCCCCTGGAGTCTTTAAAGTTAGACAAAAGGATATTCAAAATTGAGCCTCTCTTGGTACCAGAAAATATGAGATGCTCAGAAATAACTAGTATTTCTCTGTGCATGCTAAGTCGCTTCAGTCACATCCGACTCTGACACAGGCTCCTCTGTCCATGGGATTCTTCAGGCAAGAATACTGGAGTGGGTTGCCATTTCCTCCTCCAGGAAATGGGGATCTTCCTGACCCAAAGATTGAACCCTCATCTCTTATGTCTCCTGCATTGGCAAGTGAGTTCTTTACCACTAGCACCACTTGGGAAGCCCAGTATTTCTCTGTAGATGTCATAAAGAATTTATCACTTTGGCAGAACTAAATGCAGGCTTTGTGGGACCTGAAGCTTACACATTTTGGGGATTTCTCTGTGGGAAAAAAGAATACACAAAATTATGAATATAAAATTAAACACAAATGGGAATATTTGTTTGAAATGAGAAAAGTAATTAAGACACAGACTTGCAGGCTTTGGTTATTTAAATTCCGTTCTTCTGAGTTCTCTTTAGGTGATGAATTAGAAGTGTGGACCTGAAGGGTTTTATTCTAGCAGCCCAACTTGAGTGTTTGAAGTTCGGAAAGACATAGTTCAGTCCATGACACCATGGATGGCTGAAGAGGGCACCATGCTGCCCCTGACTGTACTGAAACTGGCTGGTCTTGGACAGGGCTCCTGCTCCCCACGCCTTTCGCCTTGCGGTGGTGACTGGATTGGTGCCCACCTGAGCTCTTCATCCTTCAGGCTCCAATTCTCTGACTTCCCCAGCACCCTGAAAGAGATCATATAGCTGTGTTATAAGGCAATGGTGAGGAGTGTGGGCTCTGGGCTTAAATTTGGACTCTGCCTCTTATTAGCTGAGTGACCCTGGGGCAAGTCATTTCACTTCCTCTAACCTTATCTTCCCTTTTTGTAAATTAGGGATTAATGTAAGTACCTGCTACCCACATTGTAGAAAGACTTAGGTGGGTTGGTGAGCATTAATTAATGCTCACTGATTGCTAGCTACTATTAATAGAATTATTTTGATTGCGAGGGACAGAAACTCATTGGCAGTAATTTAGGCAATTAAAGGGGCAATTCATTGAGTTCAGTAGCCAAAACTGGGAAGGGTGGGGATGTAGTTGAGCAGGAGGAGCACTGGAACCAGGCCTCAGATATCTGTTTTCACTGTGGCGGTTTTGTTTGCTCAGGGTGCCTTTCCACACTTGGCTAGAACCGAGACTCTGACAACCTTTCCTGTCTCAAGATGAAAGATGCTTTCATGTGGTTCCTGTGTGAAAAATCTAAGGGAAGGACTCTACTCTGATGGGCTCAGTTTAGGTCACGTGGTCACTCACATGGCCAGGTCAGGGGCCAACATGCAGGTTCTGTTAAAGCTTCTTAGAGCTGGGTAAATAAAAATAACGGGTGTCTCCCGTGTCATCTGAACGCTGCCTGTACTGAGCCTGGCACTTGGTAGAAATTAAATTCCCCCTTTTCCTCTTGCATCCTGATCCTCATGCCCACCGTCTATTATACAAAAGAGTAATCCAAAAGAAAGTCACCCTGCCTCAGGGAGCTGAGTAGTGAGGAAAACAACCTCTTCTGTGACCTGAGGTAGGAACAATGGCTTAGGCTGGTGTGGGCTCCTTATGAAACCTACCCGAGACTCTAGTCAGACAGATTATATTTCTTCCTGAAGACAAGACAGATTCTAGGCAGTGATTCACGTTTATGTTTGGAGAGCTAATTGGAAATAGGTATGAATAGTCTTGGCAATTGTTAATGCCCTTTGACCCAACAAATTTCTAGTGTGGCAGGAGCCGTGTATGTGCTTAGTCGCTCAGTTGTGTCTGACTCTTTGCAACCCTTTGGACTGTAGCCCACCGGGCTCCTCTGTCCGTGGGATTTCCCAGGCAAGAATACTGGAGTGGGTTGCCTTTTCCTGCCCCAGGGATCAAACCCACATCTCCTGGGTCTCCTGCACTGCAGGTGGTCTGCTGAGCCATTGGGAAAGGCCTCAGGAGCAACAAAGGGCCTGAACTGTTGCTCTACATGCAAGCTAACAAGTTACCCTGTTAGCTTGTTTCATGGATGTGGGCAGAAGGCATGAAATTCCTGGGTCAGAGACAAAAGACTTCATTATTCATAGCACAGCAGGAAGCTTGTGCTTCATGTTTGTGCCCATTACCCTGGACCCGAAAGCTCCTCAAGGATGACGTGGACGTGAACCCAGGTGGCTGCCTTGCATGTAGTGGATTTGCATCACAGTTGAGGAATCCCAATCACTTCATACAGGGGCTGTACAACCTTTGCTCTTTACAGTCCTGGTCAGCCAACAAATCTGCTTTCTGCCCTGTTATCTCTCTCTTCCAGTGCTGTTGGCTATACAGACATCCTTATAAAGATAGACGGGAACAAAAGCTGATAAAGATGTGCAGTAATGTGAGAGATGCATGGAGAATTGTTTCCCAATAAAGAGAACATTTCCTAAGGAAAATATATCTGAATATAACATAAAATTTATTTATAAACAACTTGAAGATCCAATATTAGGTGGGAGGTTAAGCATACTGTTGTTAGAAATGGTCTTCTGTTTCTAAAAATGTTCTGATATGCTTGGAATGGCAAGTAAAAATGTTCAACTTAAAGTATAAGGTGAAAAGTTCAGGCTGCAAAGTTGAATATGTATTTTTGTTGACTCTGTAGAACAATCTATTATGGAAAACAGTTGGGAAGGAGATTTGCTAAAGTCTTGGTAGTCTTTCTCTGGGCAGTGAGTCTAGGGGTAATTGGTTTTCTTTTTCATTTTGAATTAAACTTTTTTTTCAGTTTTCTATAATGAACATGTATTATTTTTTATAATAGGGGGAAAAAACCAAGATAAACTATTTTTGAAAGTAGTGCATCCATAATTTGGCAGAAACAAGGGAAGAAAGCATGAAATAAGCAGGGAAAAAAAGGTTTCAGTTAAATTAGATGTCCAATTAAGCGATTTCCTTGGCTGCAAAATATCTTTTTGACAGACAATTAGTTCTGGGCAAGTCAAATGTTTCAACAGTATGTTCTTATGGGACAATTAAAGTAATTCATATTTGATGTGCAGAAGTGTTGTGGTAATTGGGAACTTTCTAGAGTGGCAGCTGAAGCTGGGCTTGTTGTATTTTATTTTCCTTCCTGCAAGTTGTCTTGACTGGAGAAGAAGTTAAGTCACTTCCTTGACAAGTCAGTCATCTAGCTAGATCTGCTAAGGAGGCTAGTGGATTGAGTGTGTTTTCCATTGGTTAAAGGAAGTTGTATTCAGATCAGACTCCCAGGATCAATATTAATAGCATTAATTATAGTATCAACCATATAAATTGTGACAACAGTTATGTAATGCTTGTTTTAAGTGTTTATGCTGTGCCAGATATTGCATTAAGCACTCTGTGTACTTGCTGATTTCTGCAACTGTCCAATTAAATAGATATGATTGGGCTCTCCCTATTACAGATGGGTAAACTGAGGGCCAGAGTGGTTAGGGGACTCGTCCAAGGTCCTACAACCATCAAGTGATATTGCTGGAATCTGAGTCTAGTCGACCTGACCCTTGAGCTCTTGTTCATATGCTCCCAGACTTAGGTGCTGGGATTCTTGGAAAATAATAACATTGTATACTTTTCTCTCTACTTTCCTGGATAAGACAATCTGACTTTTTTCCTAATGCAAGTAGGGTATATTGTATTTACTCCATTTGGAAGAGGGTGAAGCACAGAATGAATAGGAATGCTCTAGGTATATAGTGAAAGAATAGGAAAATTCCATTTTTAAGATAGCAGGAATTTTATTTCTATACTCTCTGTAAATTTAAATTGATAATGTCGTTTATATTCCATGAAACTGGGTGAGAGGTAAGGTGGTATATGACAAAACTCTTTCAGTTACATGCTATTGTTCCATGCAACTTCAAAACCCACAAATAGGCTTGAATTTCAGGTATGGCTGGATGCAGGTGCTTAAATGATGTATTTTGGAATCTCTCTGATCTCTAGCTCTCAGTTCACTTTTTGTCTTTGTTGGCTTCATTCTCAGACAGGCTCTTTTCTGTGTCCTCAACAGCTCTTGACTTACCCCTTACCAGCGAGTAATCCCAGGTGGAGGGGAACTTATCATTGCTAAGAGACTTGACAGAAGCCCTGGGGCTGATTCTCATCTGGCCGTAAGAGTCACGTGCCTATCTCTGAACCAGTTATTCTGACTATGGCGTTGAAGATGGTTCTTGGTCAGTCCAGGTCATGTGCTCACCCTGAGTCCCAGGGGAAGGTGTCAGTCCTACCTAAACTATATGCATGAACAGTGAAAGAAGGATTGTTCCCCAAAAGAAAACACAAATGTTGTGACCAGCAAAGGAGGAGGGATGCCGACTGGCAGAAATAATGGTTTGTGTCTGCAGCCAGCCAAAAATATCAGAAAGGAATGTATAGGGAATAGGTAACTGGCTGAAAGACTGGCATCAACTACTCACCATCTCTGGGTCTCAAGTCCTCTATCTATAAAAGGGGCTAGGCCAGGGGTCTGATGTTAATTTGATTTGCAGGTAGCAGGCATTCAACAAACAAAACGTTCTCCTTGTTGCCTTACAGCTCTTCTTTAGAATTTCAGCTTCCGTTGCTTGTCAAAGATGATTGTTCTCAATGTTAGAAAAAGTCATTTTATTAAACCAGGTATGTACATGGGTAGTTGAAATCAGCACTTGCAAGGTTTTTTGTCAGCTTCATTTCTTGAGGTTTGAGATTAGGACGTGCCTAGTTTGACTGTTATTTTCAGTCATGATGTCTCATCTGCTCCTGGGGAGAAGGCATAGTGTCTACAATAGCAAATCTGATCCGCAGATGTTAAGTGGCAACTGGCCAGTTATGTTGGAGTTTTTGCTGCTGGTCTTCATCTAAAGGATAATTTGTTTAGTTTTGGTTGTTTTAGTCATAGGGAGAAAGGAAAGGAGGGAAAAGATTTCAGAGGAAGGACAGCTAACCTTTATGGATTTCCTTATAGCTGACTTCACTTTTACTATCACCCCAAGTGACAGTATCTTCATGTTACAGGTGAGGAAACTGACCTTAAGAGATGCTGGATTGTTAGCACATCAAATTCATGTCCTTTCTTGACAGCCATTCAGCAAGTGTCTACTAAGCTTTCATTATGATCCAGGTGCTATTCTAAGTACTGACAGCACAGCAGTGTCAAGAAAGACATGTTCCCTTCACGTAGAGGGCTCACAGAATAGCTGGGGAGACAAATAATAAATAGGTCAATATATAAAGATTTCCAGGAGTAAGAAGCATTCTGAATAAATGAACACTGGAAACACTGTGATGGACCATGTCTAAAGTAGGAAGTGCCATTAGATGGGGCGACTGGGAAGGGCAGCTGGGAGAGCTTGAGCTGAGACTTAAATTAGGGGAAGCAAACAGAAAAGAACAATTCAAGAAGCAACAGTTAGAACTGGTCATGGAACAATGGACTGGTTCCAAATGGGGAAAGGAGTACGTCAAGGCCTGTGTATTGTCACCCTGCTTGTTTAACTTACATGCAGAGTATATCATACGAAATGCTGGGCTGGATGAATCACAAGCTGGAATCAAGATTGCCAGGAGAAATAACAGCAACCTCAGATATGCAGGTGATACCACCCCAATGGCAGAAAGCGAAGAGGAACTATAGACATTCTTGATGAAAGTGAAAAAGGACAGTGAAAAGCTAATTTAAAGCTCAAATTCAAAAAACAAAGATCATGGCATCAGGTCCCATCAGTTCATGACAAATAGATGGGGAAAAAGTGGAAACAGTGACAGATGTAATTTTCTTGGGCTCCCAAATCAGTGCAGATGGTGACTGCAGCCATGAAATTAGAAGATCCTTGCTCCTTGGAAGGAATGTTATGACAAACGTAGATAGTATATAAAAAAGCAGAGACATCACTTTGCCAGTCAAAGCTATGGTTTTTCCAGTAGTCATGTGTGGGTATGAGAGTTGGACCATAAAGAAGGCCGAGCACCAGAAAACTGATGCTTTTGGACCGTGGTGCTAGAGAAAACTCTTGAGAGTCCTTCAGACAGCAAGGAGATCAAGCCAATCAATCCTAAAGGAAATCAACTCTGAAAATTCATTGAAAGGACTGATGTTGAAGCTGAAGCTCCAGTACTTTGGCCACCTGATGTGAAGAGCTGACTCATTGGAAAAGACCCTGATGCTGGGAAAGATTAAAGGCAGGAGGAGAATGGGACGGCAGAGGATGAGATGGTTGGATGGCGTCACCAACTCAATGGACACGAGTTTGAGAAAACTCTGGGAGATAGTGAAGGACAAGGATGTCTGGCATGTTGCAGTCCATGGGGTTGCAAAGAGGTGGACACGACTCATCAACTGAACAAAAAATCAACAGAGTGATGGCCTCCGGAAAGATGTCCCAGCAGTGAGTAGAGCAAGTGCAAAGGCCCTAGACAGAAATAAGCTTGGAACAGGAAGAAGGGCACCGTGGCTGGAGGAGATCTAGTGACAAAGGGTGGTGAGCAGTGATGTTAGGAGACTTGGGCAGGGTCCAAGTGACACAGTTCAGGGAGGCCAGGGGAAGGGATAGTTAAGAGAAGGTCATTATTATTCTTTTCGTTTTTTTTTTTAAACCTAGATTTTTGAGCAGCATATTAAAAAGCAGAGACATTACTGACAAAGGTCCATATGGTCAAAGCTATGGTTTCTCCAGTAGTCATGTGTAGATATGAGAGTTGGACCATAAAGAAAGCTGAGCACCAAAAAATTGATGCTTTTGAACTGTGGTGTTGGAGAAGACTCTTGAGAGTCCCTTGGACTACAAGGAAATCAAATAAGTCAATCCTAAAGGAAATCAACCCTGAATATTCATTGGAAGGACTGATGCTGAAACTGAAGCTCCAATATTTGGACCACCTGATGTGAAGAGCTCACCCTTTGGAAAAGAAGCTGGTGCGGGGAAAATTGAAGGCAGGAGGGAAAGGGCATGACAGAGGACAACATGGTTAGAAGGCATCACTGACTCGATGGACATGATTTTGAGCAAGCTCCAGGTGTTGGTGATGGGCAGGGAAGCCTGGCATGCTGCAGTCCATGGGGTCGCAAAGAGTTGGACACAACTGAGTGGCTGAACTGAGCTGAACTTTACACATTGTAACTTTCATCCACTCTAAGGATACAATTCAGTGATTTTTAGTTGTTGATATGTAGAATTTATGTCTACTACCAATGTCCAGTTTTAGAACATTTCCACAGTCATTGTCATTCCTTCAGTTTTGCTTGTGTTTAGCCTTTACATCCCAAAGCTGATTATTAGAATAAAAAAATAATTTTTTCAGGTTTTATTGAGATGTAGTGATATACAGCATTGCTTAAATTTAAGGTGAACAGCAAACTTCAGGAGATAGTGAAGGACAGGGAAGCCTGGTGTGGTGCAGTCCACTGGGTTGCAAAGAGTTGGACACAACTGAGCAACCACAACAGCAAAGAATACATAGCATAATGATTTCATTCACTTATGTATTCAGCCTGAATTCGTAAGTCCAAGGCATATGTAATCAGTCCTGAATATTCATTGATGGACTGATGCTGAAGCTGACACTGGTGAAACTCCAGTACTTTGGCCATGTGATACAAAGAACTGACTCATTGGAAAAGACTCTGATGCTGGGAAGGATTGAAGGCAGGAGGAGAAGGGGACGACAGAGGATGAGATGATTGGATGCTTCACTGACTCGGTGGACATGAGTTTGAGCAAGCTTCAGGAGCTGGTGATGGACAGGGAAGCCTGATGTGCTGCAGTCCATGGGGTCACAAAGAGTCGGACATGACCAAGCAACGGAACTGATGTATTCACCTATGTTGCTTACATATTCATTCATCCCAGGAATGAATTCTTTTGACGTGCTGAAAAAAACCAGTTGTTTGAAAATGGAAGGGTCAGTCCAAGCACTTCAGTTGCAAGGTATTTTCACTCCATTCAATTTGGATCTTAAAACCACTCTTAAGAGATGTATATATCACTAGCTCCATTTTATAGGTATGGGTGGTTGTGCAGAGGGGTTAATTAACCTGTCTGAGATCACACAGCAAGTGGCTGAGAAACCAGGATGTAAATCTCCTTAAGGGCTCCTGACTTCAAGTTCACTGCCTTGTTCTCCATGGCTAACTACTATATTGCTGATTTCTGCTCATTTTAAATTAACCAGTTGATTTCTGACAAAACGGCTTCCTGTGACCTTTCTCTGCCTCACGGGCTCAACCAGACACCATCAAGGCTGTCGACGAAATACTCAGCTGCACAGTTTGTATGAGTTCCTCTAAAAATAGACCCCCATCATGTCTGCACAGGAGATAGGATGCTGGGAAGATGGGATTCGGAAAATAAACAGAAGCAGGCCATCACTGAGGCTCTCTTGTACTCAAGGAGTGCTGGTGGGAAAGTTCAGATCATCTGTTTTGGGAAAAAGTTCTTTTCTGTAGGCACTGCAGTTATTCCGGGGCCACGTGCAGGGCCCTCGTTCAATCAGCAAATGAGCAAAGTTCATCACGCTGTATGGAGCCCTGTGAGATTCGAGTTCTTTGGGTTGACTTATCCCCCAGGTGGGCAGTCAGTGTGGGAATCTCTGCAGTGGGGAGGACCCAGGGCCGGGAGCTGGGTGAATCAGAGCTGAAGGGCCAGAGCTTGGAGAATGGCACTGACTGGGGGCTGAGTGTTGAAAGCTGAATGTACAAGATGTCGTGTTAGTGAGTCTGAGAAACAGGCTCTAGTATGCGACCAGACACACGTGATTTTTATTAGGAGAAACACCTGTGACACGAAATGGGGAGGGAGCCTGGAGAGGTGCGGAGAGCCCNGGGAGGACCCAGGGCCGGGAGCTGGGTGAATCAGAGCTGAAGGGCCAGAGCTTGGAGAATGGCACTGACTAGGGGCTGAGTGTTGAAAGCTGAATGTACAAGATGTCGTGTTAGTCTGAGAAACAGGCTCTAGTATGCGACCAGACACACGTGATTTTTATTAGGAGAAACACCTGTGACAGGAAGTGGGGAGGGAGCCTGGAGAGGTGGGGAGAGCTCGAGACGGCACAGCAAGTCCAACCTCCAGTGAAGGATGGAGGGAGGGAAGTCGGGTGGCATCCCCACAGGGGAGTCCTCAAGCCATCTTTGGGGACAGGACTCTTGTCTCTCAGGAAGGAGTGTCCCTGCCCTGCTCAGTCACCCCAGGGAGCGGCCTGTGGAAGCAAACAGATTTCGGAGCACAGTAGCCCCTGGTCAGTCTCATCCCCTATAGTGGAGGTCTGCGAGACTCCTCCTCAGGGCCACTGTGTGATGCCCTTTGCAGCACAGGGCTGGTGGGAACATTGGTTGACTCATCATTTGCATTAAAATGCGAGTTGCCAGCATGCAATAATCTGTATCTTTAACACTGAAAAAACCTGGACCTTTTGCTTCTCTTTAAAAACCAGTAGCAGCCTGGCAATGTTCAGCTTCCATTTCCACAGGTCACTCAACATGGAGTCCTTGCTTCGATGAGGCATGCATTCTCCAGTTCGCCTCAGACCCCACCCAGCCCTGTCTCCAGCCTTCTTCCTTCATTTGTGCTACCTATCTGCGTGCCTCCCCGCCGCGTGGGCATATAAGTTTGCAACCCTGGCCTTAAAGATACCTGAAAGGACTTCCCCAGGGGCAGAGTGGACAAGAATCCACCTGCCCATGCAGGAGACACAGGTGCGACCCTTGGTCTGTGAATATCCCACATGCCAGGGAGCAACTAAGCCCATGAGCCACAGCTACTGGGCCTGTGCGCCACAGCCTGTGCACTGCAGCCACTGAAGCCAGTGATCGCCGGAAGCCTGTGCTCCACAACACGAGAAGCCGCCGCAGTGAGAAGCCTGGGCGCTGCAACAAAGAGTCGCCCCTGCTCTCTGCAACTAGGGAAAACCCGCACGTAGCAGAGAAGACCCAGCACAGCCCCAGATTAACGCATCAATTGTTAAAAAGACACTTGAGAAGCTGAAACTCTGAAAGTCAAGTTCAGACATGGCGTCAAATGGGTCAGAGCAAATCTGGAGGTTGGGAGACAAGGCTTGAGGTTGACCAAACAGCCAAAGAGCAGTGAGTCAGCACCGCAGAGCTGGTGTACCTGCTGGAGAAGCCGTGGGGTAGGCCAAGGATGGGAGAAGCGGTCCACATGCAGAGACCTTGGTTAAGATGGATGTTTGAGCACATAGGCGGCCTGCCTTTGTGTCAGGTTGGTCCAGGAACCATCCTCCACATGCTTGCACTTGGTGGGCGTTACCCCATCCTATCTGCTCAGCATCTCAGACCATGATGGGTTTGGGTGGGTTTTTTTTGGCCCAGCATCATCTCATTTAGGAAGCTCTCCTTTCTCCTGTGTGGTTCAGCTAGGCTGCCAGTCCCTAGGCATCTTTCCTCTCCTAAAATAGCCACCGATCTCTTCGGCTGAGTTCCCCCATGAGAAGGCCCTGAGATAAGGATTTACATGTTAGTGGTTATTTGTAGGATGACTCCAGGAAGCACCAGTATGAATATGGGTGTGTGTTAGTCAGGGTACTCCAGAGCAACAGGACCAATAGGAGATTAATTAATTAATAGGCTCACACAATTATAAAGGCTGACAAATCCCAAGGTATGTAGGATGAGACAACCCACTGGCGACCCAAGAGAGCTGATGTCTCAGTTTGAGTCTGAAGGCAGGAAAGTCCTGATATCCCAGCTCAAAGGCAGTCAGGCAGGGGAAATTCTCTCTTCCTTGGGGGCATGTGTGTGTGCTAAGTCATTTCAGTTGCATCCAACTCTCTGTGACTCTATGGACTATAGCCAACCAGGCTCCTCTCTCCATGAGGATTCTCCAGGCAAGTGGGTTGCCATGCCCTCCTCTAGCGGATCTTCCTACTTAGGGATTGAACGTGCATCTCTTAGGTCTCCTTTATTGGCTGGCTGGTTCTTTACCACTAGCCCCACCTGTGACCCTGTTCAGTTCTTTTCAGGCCTTCACCTGATTAGTCGAGGCTCACCAAATTAGGGAGGGCAGTCTGCTTTACTAAGCACTGATTTAAACGTTAATCTCACCCCAGAACATCTTCACAGACACACCCCAGAATAGCTTCTTACCCACTTTCTGGGTACCCCATGGCCCAATCAAGCTGACACATAAAATTGACCTTCACAGGGAGAAATGAGACAATGGAGTTTAAGTCAATACAGCATACAGTAGGGCTTCTCTTTAGCTCAGCTGGTAAAGAATCTGCCTGCAGTGAAGGAGAAAGAAAGTGAAAGTGAAATCGCTCAGTCATGTCTGACTCTTTGTGATCCCATGGACTGCAGCCTACCAGGCTCCTCCCTCCATGGGATTCTCCAGGCAAGAGTACTGGAGTGGGTTGCCATTTCCTTCTCCAGGGGATCTTCCCGACCCAGGGATTGAACCCAGGTTTCCTGCATTCCAGGCAAATGCTTTAACCTCTGAGCCACCAGGGAAGCAATGAAGGAGACCCCTGTTCAATTCCTAGGTTGAGAAGTTCCCCTGGAGAAGGGATAGGTTACACACTCCAGTATTCTTGGGCTTCCCTGGTGGCTCAGATGCTAAAGAGTCCACCTGCAATGCCAGAGACCTTGGTTCGATCCCTGGATGGGAAGACCCCCAGGAGGAGGGCATGACAACCCACTCCAGTATTCTTGCCTGGAGAATCCCCATGGATAGAGGAACCTAGTAGGTTACAGTCCATGGGATCACAAAGAGTCAGACACGACTGAGCGGCTAAGCAGAGTGTGGTGATGAGAAAGCTACTTCTACACACACCTGGGCTCAGTCCTTTCGGTGAGCTTTAGCTGATGGTGCAGAACACACCTCAGAGGGTCCCACCTGACTGGTGAGGACCAGATATTCATCTTCCATCTCCCATCTGACAAGTCTGAGGGATGCTGCTGGAGGGGCTGACTTCCTGGAACTTCTGGCTCATTTTGTCTCAGCCAAGGATAAGCCTTCAGGTGCTGAGTCTCAGGGATGCCTTTGGCTTGAATGGGCTATAGAAGCTCAAGGGACACAGGTGAGGCATTGCCAGTGTCTGCTGTGATGGGCAAATGGCACGTGCCTAGTCAACCCCTCTGTCTGGCAGTGTCGTCTGTGGGCCTGACTATGTGTTGACATGGTGTTGACTGTGGCCTGAGCAGGGTCCATTGGAATCTCCCCTGGGATTGGTGTATCGTGGCTCCTAAAGAGGTAGGCTGTGAATGTGGAGCTGTCAGCGTATGCCTTTCCTCATCCCAGGGGCGAGAGAGAGAATAAAGGATAAAGATAAAGACAGAGGAGCAGAATGGGGGGGTGGGGAGGGTGTGTGCCTTGGTGGCAGTGAGGCCTTTCTCTCGTCTCCGGGGCTTTGGTTCTTTCCATACATCACACCAGCTGGATAAACCATTGTACTCCTTTCATGAGGATCTGAGTGAGAGTTGGGTTTTTCGGGGCATGAAGTCAGGAGCCCTTACAGGCAGTTATGGCAGGGTAGGGGGGCGGACTGAGAGGGAGATTGGATTGAGAGAGAGATTGCCCTGGGCCTCAGAGCTTTCTCTACTTATTAGGTGCCAGTGCCTGAGATTTAAGATGCGAGAAGGAAGATGAGTTTATGGTGGAAATTTGTAACCGACCATTAACTAGAATGGCACAGCTAAGCCCCTGTGCCTGACCAATTGTTAGGTCTTAACAAAACAGTAATAAAGAAGGAATCTTTACTTTCAGCACCTAATTAGCCATTCTTTCCCTTCCCGACTTTTAGTTTTATGACTAGCTTCTAGGATAGGATTTTATTGTACTTAAGTACAAATTAAGCCCCCCAAAAGGACTCTCCCTTGTTTCTCTGTCTTCAATTTAAATTTACTTTTTGTAGAGTGACACAAAATACTCCATTAAATGTCACGTGTAAGAACTGTAAATTTTTTGAAGAGGGAAAGAAGCAAGCATTCATCACTGTGATCTGTGTTGTGAACACTATGAGAACTCATATTAATTAAAAAAGTTTAATGCTGTTGTTTGTTGCCTAAAAGAAAAGAAAGAATGTGTTTGAAGTACTCTAAGCATAGGCACTCCAAAATGTGCAGTGATGGAAAATTATAGTAGCTGCCATTGTTAAAAATCTATTAATACTCTGCTAGGTCCTTAACATTTAATATTTACAGTTATCCCATGAGGATTTGAGGGTGGTTGATCTCCAGTTTCCATGTGAAGAGATGGTGGCTCAGAGAAGACTTAAGTAATTCTCAAAGAGAGAAAAGATGATGCTGGGAGCCAGTTTGCCTTAAGATCCTTTGAACTCCAGAAACCTGTGTTCTTCCCACTTGTAAAGGGTATGTGCTATGTATGGGGGTGGTGGTATATATGATGGGTGTTTCAGTACCAGATATTGTATTGGATACTACACATAGTAGGCTCTCAATGGCACTTGATAGATTTAGAATATGCAGGCAACTGAAACCTTGAGACTGAGGGAGAATTTATCTTTCCACTGTGTCTGAGCAGTGAATTTATTAGGCAAACTAATTATGCTTGTGTCAGCATGGAAATTGTATTTGTGTCCCTGTATTTGAATCAAATTTGTATCAAATTCAGATTTGTATTTGAATCCCTGGATTCTTATTTCTTTCTTTCTTGAACTTCAAAATTAAACAAAGAACCTTGCTGACATCTGCCTTAAGTCTTCTTTTGTAACATAGCAGCATATAGATAAGTCTATGAGAGGAGATGAACATAATCTTGTATTTGCACAGCTGTTTACAGCTTAGAGGACTTCCCTGGTGATTCAGATGGTAAAGAATCTGCCTGCAATGCAGGAGACCTGGGTTCAGTCCCTGAATTGGGAAGATCCCCTGGAGAAGGGAATGGCTACCCACTCTAGTATTCTTGTCTGGAGAATTCCATGGACAGAGAAGCCTGGTGGGCTACAATCCATGTGGTCATGAGTCCAACATGACTGAGCAGCCAGCATAGTTTAGAAAGTGTTTGCTTACCANGAAGATCCCCTGGAGAAGGGAATGGCTACCCACTCTAGTATTCTTGTCTGGAGAATTCCATGGACAGAGAAGCCTGGTGGGCTACAATCCATGTGGTCATGAGTCCAACATGACTGAGCAGCCAGCATAGTTTAGAAAGTGTTTGCTTACCATATCCCTTTAGATCCTCCCATGAGGTGAGAGGCACTAGAATACTCATTTTACTTGTAGGGAAAGGAAGGTTTGGAGAGAGTGGGTGACTTGCCGCAAGGAGATACAAGAGTTAGGTGTGAAAACCAGAAAGTGAGTGGAGTTCATTGACTTACGGTTCACATTTCCTGAGCAAGATTTTGGAATGGCGTAAAGCTCTCTTCAGAGAAACAACTGCTTTTCAGGCATTTATAGCCCACTTTAGTAGCACTCAAGTGCATGCCTGTGATCTATATGCTAATTTTGGATACGCCTTATCTCTTAAATAATCCATGAGTATGTGTGTGGATGCTGTTTGATTTGAAATCCTGTGTGCTTAGAACTAATGGGGTTGTAAAACATGCTCCGGAATTTACCCTTCCTTAATTTGCCTTGATTTTATCCACATTAGCAGGGCCACCACCCTTCCCCCCACCTTCTGCTCTTGACTGTCCAGAGTAAAAGCACAAAGTCAGCTGCCCTCAGTTTTTCTCCAGGGTGTTGGAGCCCAGGTTGGGTGATGGGAGGGAATGGGGGTGGGAGGACGGAGGAGAAATTTGAGACCTTTTTAATTTTCTCCATTCTCTCTAGCTTGGGAAGTTCCATGCTCCCTGAAAGGTAAATATCCATTATATATTTTTATTTTGGTTGTGCCATGTGGCATGTGGGATCTAAGTTCCCTGACTAGGGATTGAACCCTCATGCTCTGCACTGGAAATGCAGAGTCTTAACTGTTGGACTACTAGGGAAGCCCCTTAACTTATTTTTAACAAAAAAACAAGTTGAGACTCCATCTTTAATTGGAGTAATTATTCGTGCTCTAAAGATGAACCAGCCAAAGCAGAAATTGGTGGCCAGTTGCTGGATTCAGGATGAGCTGGCACAAAGATAATGCCAGCTTTGTGTCTGATTTCAAAGGTCATACTTGTTCACGATAGAGCATTTGGAATCTAGGGAAATTATAAAGAAGAAAATGCAGGGCTTCCCTTGTGGCTCAGCTGGTAAAGAATCCGCTCGCAATGTGGGAGACCTGGGTTCGATCCCTGGGTTGGGAAGATCCCCTGAAGAAGGGAAAGGCTACCCCCTCCAGTATTCTGGCCTGAAGAATTTCATGGACAGTATAGTCCATGCCATGGGGTTTCAAAGAATCGGACACGACTGAGTGACTTAAAAAAGAAAGAAAGAAAGAAAGAAAGAAAGAAAGAAAGAAAATGCGGAAAATTTCCCTGGAAATCCAGTGTTAGGACTTTGCACTCTCAGTGCTGAGGGTCTGGGCTTGATCTCTGATTGGGGAACTAAGATCCCACAAGCCGAGCGATGTGACCAAAAAAAAAAAAGAAGAAGAAGAAGAAAGTTTTACCTATCTTGTGTCAGTCCTTGGGCTGGTTGGTGAACAAAGAATTCATTACTGTTAAAGACATTCATTGCGCTCAGTAGAATTATTTTATCAGAAGCCTTTTTCTTGATGTTGATAATGCTAATACTTATTGAATGGTGACTCTGTGCGACGTCTGGGCTAAGAGCTTTACATAATATGATCTCAGTAAACTTTTATTCNAAAAAAAAAAAGAAGAAGAAGAAGAAAGTTTTACCTATCTTGTGTCAGTCCTTGGGCTGGTTGGTGAACAAAGAATTCATTACTGTTAAAGACATTCATTGCGCTCAGTAGAATTATTTTATCAGAAGCCTTTTTCTTGATGTTGATAATGCTAATACTTATTGAATGGTGACTCTGTGCGACGTCTGGGCTAAGAGCTTTACATAATATGATCTCAGTAAACTTTTATTTCCACTGTTTTCTGGGTGAAGAAGCAAGTTCAGAGAGTTTCAGAACTTGCTCAAGGTCACACAGCAACTGAGCAGAGGGGGCTAGAGGTTGGGTTCAGAGTCAGACTCTGGAGTCCAGGGTCCTCATCATTTCTTCATCCATGTATTGTTCAAGAGACAACACGATCCATTTTTGGTTTCCAGGAGAGTACATGGGAGGGAAGGGAAGGTACCAAATGGAAAAACAGAGAGCAGGGAAACCAAACTCCATTTGCCGGTCATGGGCGACAGTAAAAATATAGAGCCAAGCTGGTGGATTCACTTGTGTGTTACCCCCTTCCGAACAGCCACTACTGGAGCGTGTACCTTCCGAGGCCGCCCTAGGGGTGAATGCTTCAGAATTAATAGCATATTGGTCCTCTGGGGGTGGGCTGGATTTTTCAAAAACACTTGGAAGTCATTTGTGGCCAAGTTGAGTGACAATAGTAGGTGATCAACTTGTTACTTGTTTCATTTTTATTGAAATAAAATTTATCTTACAGCAATGAGATTGATTTTCTGTGCTATTTTAGAGGTAAATTTGCCCAGAGCAGTGGTTTTCAAACTTTTAACAAACTACCCCTAAGAGGAAAGGAGAAAGAATTCAAATTCTGCAAGTGTAGCCCAAAACAGTCTCTCTAAGGGTGAACATTTCTTTGAAGTTTCATGTTTTATCTTGGATATTTGTGAATTCTGCATTCTGCTTCATGCTACATCTATTTTAAGTTTTTTACTAAGTCAAGTATACTGATGCTCCAAGGAAGACGGTCATGTTTGTAGCTGTGAATTTTTCAGGAATCCAGTAGGGTTCCCCTGGGGTACCTGTGCCCCAGTTTGAGAACCATGGCTCTATCAGAAGACATCTCAAATTCTGATCCCGGCTACTGGTTGTCCCTGAGGGCATTCTCATTTTCTCTTACTCTTTTAAATCCCAATGTTTTGAATAGGAAGTATAGTATAAAGTTCAAAAGAGAATAATACAAAAAATATGGTAAAATGTCTCTCTCCTGTCCTTGTCTCCAGCACCTCGGTTCTCTCTGGAGGTAACCAGCTTCCCAGAGGGTCCCCCATGATTCCTGCCTCGTGGCACTCACACCCTGGAGTGGTCCCCTCCTGTATTGTAAGAGGGTTGGTCTTTTTCAAAGCTTTATTTCGTTTACTTATTTATGCATTGTTGGCTGCACTGGGTCTTCATCGCTGCGTGTGGGCTTTGGTTGCAGCGTGTGGGCTTCGCGTTGAGGTGGCTTCTGTTGCAGAGCACGGGCTCTGGAGAAGCCAGACTTCAGCAGTCGTGGTGCACAGACTCAGCGGCTCCGGCAGCATGTGTGATCTTAGTTCCTGGGCCAGGGATTGAACCCCCGCCCCATGTCCCCTGCATTGGCGGGTGGGTTCTTAACCACTTTACCACCAGGGAAGTCTGCCACGTCGGTCTTTGTGACCAACAGAATGCTGCAGAAGTGATGGTATGTCTTAGGTTATAAAAGACTGCAGTTTTGGTCTTGGGCTCTTTCTGCCTGCCCATCTCTCTTGTCTCTCATCAGTTGCTTTGGAGGAAGCCAGGCACCATGATGTGAGGTCACTCAGGCACCCTAGGGAGAGGTCCCTGTGGTGAGGAACTGAGGTCTCCAGCTAACAGCCAGTGAGGACCTACGGCCTGTTGGCAACTGCAGAAGGGAAGCTGGAAGCTTATCGTTCAGCCCCAGAAAACCCTCTGATGACTGCAGTCATGGCTCCTTTCTCACCTGTAGCCTTAAGAGACCCTGAGCCAGACCCAGCCAGCTAGCTGCTTGCAGATCCCAGGTCACAGACACGGGGAGATAAGAAAGGCTTGTGGTTGTAAGCTGTTCTGTTTGGGGTAATTTATTATACAGCGGAGGAGACCTAATAAATCCCACCTTCAAGGATATCTTACATTCTTTCTAGAATTTATACATGTGAATAATACAAATATAAATACAAACTCTCCTTTCCCCCTTTCCTCAAAATATAATCTGCTACACATACTGTTCCATACCTTGCTTTTCTTAATATGATATTTTGGGGGATATTAATACATGGAAATAGTATGGACAAACCTCTCTCTCTCTCTTTTTTTTTTTCTAGCAGCTGAATGTGTGTGTGTGTGTGTTAGACACTCAGTCATGTCCGACTCTTTGCAACCCCATGGACTGTAGCCCAATAGACTCCTCTGTATATGGGATTGTCCAGGCAAGAATACTGGAGTGGGGTGCCGTTTCCTCCTCCAGGGGATCTTCCTGACCCAGGAATTGAACATGTGTCATCTGCATCTCCTGCATTGGCAGGCAGATTCTTTACCACTGAGCCACCTGGGAAGCCCCTGAATGTATTCTATCAAGCAGCCTACAATAATCTGTTTAGCCAGTATCTTGTTGGTGGCATTTCCAATGTTTTGACATTACAGTGTTTTTGTGAATAATCTTATGCACATGTGTGCAAGTGCATTTGTAATATCAATTTCTAGATGTCAAATTGCTGGTTCAAAAGAGTAGTTTGGATATGATTAAATCCCTCTTACATAGGGATTGTACCCCATCACCTTTTCTACCCATCCTCCCCAGCAGTGTCTGAGAGTTCAGTCTCCCCAGGAAGGAAAGGAGAGATGGTTGGATTTGAACTGATGTGTAAATGAAATTCTTCAGTTCCGGTGAGAAGTGTCTCTCTAAAGACTTATTTTACGTGGACTGAGAAAACCTTACAAGTTTGGGTGTTTTCAAAATTTAGCATTTATAAATGAAACCAGGCTGTTCTGTGAGTTTGCTGAGGATACAGCTTTCTTTTAGTTCAGGGTGCCGTGTAGTATTAGCAGCTGCTCAGGTACGAAGTGGTAACAGGACAGGCACAGGGTCACTGGAGTCTCTTTCCTTGAAAAAGATGAGCTACCTCAACNTCATGTTGATGTATAGCAGAAGTCAAACCAGTGTTGTAAGCAATTATCCTTCAATTAAATAAGTTAGAAAATAGCTTTAAAAAGTTGCATAAATCATAACTAACTCTCTGAGGTTAGTGGACATAAAATGAGAAGGAGCTTGGGTCTGTGTTTCATGCTCAGAGATGAGTGAGTTTCTGTTTTCTGTGCATGAGCGAGAGATTGCTGATGTTGGACGACACTAAACTTTTAGAAGTTATTGTACCTCCAGCTGGAGGTGGAGGGGCCACAGTGAAGGAGAGATGTGTTTGCTGCTTTGGGGGTGAAGGGGTGGGGGCCTGCTCATCTGCTGGGGCGGCTCACCAACACTGCCTGCCTGGGGTCCAGATTTCTGGCATCAATTTTATTTCTTGGCTCTCTTGAACCCTGGAGCTGCTTCCAAGTTGGAAAGCTCCAGACTTCTGGGCTCTGTAGTTACTCTACAGAGTTTGGGGGATAAGTTTCTCTTATGGACAAAATCATGGTGGAAATGTGTACAGATGAAGGCGATACTGCAGAGTTTGGGGTGAGCCTGCAGCTGGTGGGTGATGCTGGTGGCAGTGGGTGGGACTGACTCTTCAAAGAGCGTTAGCTGCTCCGGGACTGGAAGTGCTGGGTGGAGGAGATTTCCTTAGTGTGTCCTCTCTCTGCACTGGATATTTAGCATGTGCCTCTCCAGTCCTCCCGTCCACCCTTCCTTCTCCTGCTCTGTACCCCAGGAGGTTGACCTCTGTGGACCGTGTCACCTGAATTCCCTTACCTTCTGTGGATGGTTGGGTTTGGTCAGTGGGGGACCCTCATAGGATAGTAGCGGATGGGAGGAGAGAGAGGGTGGGGGATTTGCTCCTCTGGCTCTTCCCAGTTGACGTGCCTTGGCTAGGCTACTTTTCTTTACTGCAGGTTGCAGCTCCTGCCAGGCAGCTCTCTCCAGCAGCTCTGGCTGCCCTCCTTGGGTTCCGCAGCTGTTTTGTCTTTCTCTTCAGGGCTGGTAATGGCTCCTCACTCCTGCTAGTTCTGGGGGTAATGTAACAACTCTTTTTGGTTTTTCTAAATCCTGCTCATACTTCTGTACATAGCTCTTTATTAAACGCATCTATTTTTAAGGTTAAAAACATTTTTTTGGCCTCGCCACATGGAGGGGCAGCATGCAGGATCTTAGTTCCCTGACCAAGGATTGAACTCATGCCCCCCTGCAGTGGAAGCTCAGAGTCTTAACCACTGGACTGCCAGGGAAATCCCTATTAAGCCCTTCTTGATTACCCTACTTGAGTGTGCCATCTGTTTCTTGCAGTGACACCATATTGCAGAGAAGGGAGTCAGGTCGTTTAATTTTCTCACTCATTTATTCATTCATCAAACCTCCCATGAACCCATACTCTGCGCCAGGACTCATGCTGGGGATTTAAAGTATAGGATGTGGCTTCTTGTTTCTGTCTCTAAATTCTCAGTTGTTCATCCCAGAAGATAACTTTAATAAAGAAAAAGAATATTTTGAAGGGAGTCCCGAAGGACCAGTTAGGAAAAGGGCCCCCAAACAAGGTTGCTGTAGAGGTCTGCAGAGCAGCAACTCCACCAAGGGCATGTGTTGAGGATAGGCTAAGTCTGCAGACATCACAGCTGACCCAGCAGAGAACCCACAGAAACCCAATAGGCCCTGTGTTCTTGCATCGGAGGCAAGTTGCAGGAGAAAGCATCTGATTGGCTGTGCCCAGTGCCATGCTCAGTCACAAGCAGGGTGACCAACTGTCCTGACTTTCCTGGGACTGTGATAATTTTAGCACCGAAAATTCTGCATTCCACAAAACCTCCCAATCCCCTGAGTATGGGAAGGAGACTCTGTCCCCTCTGGCTTCTGTTTCTCAAGACTTCACACAGTGGGAGGTGGGAAGGACATTTCAGGGCAGAATCTGGATATTTTTAGAAACTAAGTATGATTGAAATGTAAGAGGCATTAATCAACCAATTAATTAATTCATGAATTCAATAAATATTTACTGAGGCAACTATTGTGTGCCTGTCTCTATTGTAGGATGTGAATGTATAGTGGTAAACGCAGTGTGGTCCCTGATCTTATGGAGCTTGCAGAGTTGGACATTAATCATAGTCCAACAAATGTATAATTACAATTTATGATAAATGCTATGAAGAACATACTGGAGCTATGAGAATGTATGTATCATAGAATATCTTGACCTCCAGTGGGTGTTGGTCAGAGATGGCCTGGCTGAGGAGGTGACTGTTAAGTTGAAACCTGAATTATGAAGAGGAGTTATCCAGATAAGTGGGCGTGGCAGGCAGTGGATGATTAGAGGAGGGATACAGAAAGCCTGAGATTTAGTAGCAGGGATCAAAGATAAGACAGCTCCTTGTAACCCTGTTCCTGAAGAGTTCTCCAGGGCCCTCCCCAGTCCAGCCACCACCTGCCACTGATGCCAACGTGGGTGAATCGTGTCAGGAGTGAATTCTATACATGGAAATATCCACATGTACTTGCTAGCAGGTAAGAGAAAGCTCAGATAGTTTAAAGAACCCTTTGGGGGAATTATTATCTTGCGTGAAAAGGAGTCTGAAGGTAGGATGGCTCCAGAGTTGGCTTATTTAGTAGTTCAGTCATATCATTAAAGACCTGGGCTCTTGCCATCTTTCTGCTCTGACTTATAAACTGTGGCCTTTGTCCCAGTCTTTTCCTCTGTTGGTCACAAGATGGCTGCCATAGCTCCAAACATCACACCCACATACAACAATGCCCAAAGACGAGAAAAGAAACGTTCCTTTCTTGCATCTCTCTTTTACAATAAGGATGAACTTCCTATTAATAAAACTTCCCAATACACTTCCCAACAGCTCTCTTCAGTCAGAATCAGTCGTGTGCCCGTTCCTAAAGTAATTAATAGAAGAGGGTCAGTATTACTATGATTGGTTTAGATCAATCAAGATTTATTCTTCAAGGCCCAGGGGGGTGATAGCTTCTCCTGAATCATGTGACTATTCAACACCTAAAAATTGGGGTTCCCTTAGCAAAGAAGAAGGGGTTCCTTCTTAGCTAAGTCACATCTACTAAAGTGTAGGAAAAGCTGGTGGAGGATAATGAGTGATAAGGCTGGAGAGTGGGTAGGTTCAGAAATATGGCATCCTCTAGGAATCTCAGAAACAAATGCCGTAGAGTCCATTGATGGCAGAGAGATAGAGGTGCCTCAGTGAAGTCATTTTCTCCACAAAACCTTTCTGCTAAGACTGGTGACCCTTAGCTGTAGAGACACCTTTGTGAAATCAGTGATAACGGAGGCCTCCTGGACCGGCGACCATGCCTAGAATGGCACTGTCCTTGGGCTTTGCATCTGTGAAGCGCACAATAGTGTATGTAGCATTTCCAAGTAAGGACTCATTTGCCTTCCACTAGGTAGTGGGGAAAACTTAGGTTCAGAGGGGTGAAAAGGCTCATCCAAAGTCCCAGAGCTGGAAAGGGGAGCATCTGGACTCAAGCCTAGGTCTTTTAACTGCAGGTCCTCATATTCTGCCCTCCTGCCTTCCAGATAACTCCTGATGGTCTTTGGTAGATCCTCAATCATGATATATTCACAATGTGAGTGAATTGCAAAAAGAAAAGTTTAGAAAAGTTGTACAAAGATAAAAACCCAGTTGTGCCCCTCCTTGTGGACCCGTGAATAAAGCAGAGTTATGAAGCAGAGACCTAGGGCCTGCCAAGCGGGATTCCCTGGGTTTGTAGGGCTGTGTCAGGCCCCTCTGACTGTACTGAGTATTTACCTTGCAGATGAATGACTTCATTTCTTGTCCCAGATGCATCACCAGTAGATAATATTTATGTAGATCAGAAGCCATTCCCCTTACTTAATTTTGTCCTGGGATATTTGTACCCATTTGATTTTCTACCTTTCAACTTGACACTGTTCTTTGGGGGACCGTGGTGTAGGATGTATTCTGATAAACAATGCTGAAGTGACAGATTTTGGCTTTAAATGAAATTGTGTTCCATAAAGTGGGAGACAAAGGCTTATAACTCACCGTCGGCTGCAGACATTTCAGCAAAAATTATCTTTCATGCTTTGATCTCCACTGTATCATTTTCCTGAGTGGCCTCGTGTGCTCTATCAATCAAACCCACTGACGATGCAGGAGAATCACATTTAAAATCAAATGCAAGTCATAGATTCATCTGCCCAGGAGGAAGAGATATATGTCATGAATCCTCGTTTCAATCTTCCATGATTACAACTGAATTAGTTTTTGAAAACTCCAGAGGATGAAGTTTTTCACTTCCCAACTTTCATATTATTATTTTTTTTTAAGGGGGGGGGGGCAGTATCAGATCAGTGTAGAGGAAGACAAAAATGATTTAGCTGTGAGATCACAAGCTTGCCTTCCATCTCACTGTAGGTTAGGGCCTTTTAATATTCCTCTGACAGGGATTTTTCATGTAGGGAAGGATGTAAAGAAGAAAGATGTTTTCTAAGAAGAAAACATTTAGACAAGGAGGCTGTGACCTCACTCACTCATTCTTGCCTGCTCTCCTGGCACACGTGGGAACAAAGGGAGATACAGGAAGGAGCTGTTAGCTGCTGGTCTCTTCTCTGTTTGAGGAGCTTCGCACAGATCATGCTATTTTATTTTATTTTTTAAGGCTTTTTTTTTTGATGTAGACCCTTTTTTTAAAAGTCTTTATTGAATATTTTATAATATTGCTTATGTTTTATGGTTGGTTTTTTTTTTTTTTTTTGCCTCAAGGCATATGGGATCTTAGCTTCCTGACCAGAGATTGAACCTGAACCCCCTGCATCAGAAGGCAAAGTCTCAACTTCTAGACAGCCAGGGAAGTCCCCAGATTATATCATTTTATATCCACATATCCGTATGAGTAGGTCATTCACAACCCTGCTTTATAAATGAGGAAACTGAGGTCAAGAAACATGTTCAAAGTCAGTAGAGCTGAGATGGGATCCCAAGTCTACCCAATTTGGAATAATATGCTTTTAGAATTTTTAAGAAGGAATATCCTTGATTAGGCATTCCAGGTGGCACTAGCGGTAAAGAACCTGCTTGCCAGTGCAGGAAACATAAGAAGTGCGGGTTTGATCCCTGGGTAGGGAAGATCCCGTGGAGGAGGGAATGGCAGCCCACTCCAGTATTCTTGCCTGGATAATTACATGAACAGAGGAGCCTGAGGGGCTACAGTCCATAGGGTCGCTAAGAGTTGGACACAACTGAAGCAATTTAACACACACACACACACACACACACACACACACACACTCACTGTTGTTGATCGCCCTCTCTCTATATAACTTTAGCACCTGGCATATTGTAGGTGCTCAAGGATATTTGTTCAGTGTTTAAACCAGGAGTCAGCAAACTTTTACCGAAAAGACCCAGATGGTAAATATTTTCAGCTTTTCAGGCCATAAAGTCTTTGCAGCAACTACTCAATTCTTCCTTGTAGCTTGAGAGCCAGCATAAACAATACATAAGCAAATGTGTGTGGCTGTATTCCAGTAAAACTTTATTTATGAACTCTGAATTTTGAATTTCATATAATCTTCACATCATGAAATATTAGTCCTCTTTTGATTTTCCCCCCGACCATTTAAAATGTAAAAACTATTCCTAGTTTGCAGGCCACAGGATAACAGATGGAAGGCATTTGACCTACAGACCATATAGTTTGCCGACCCCTGGTTTGCACAATAATTACTTTAATTATCCCCTATCTAGTAGGTACCAAGAAATATTGTATCTTAAAGGTCTAGTTTGGTGCCTGGCACAAACATTCTTTATCTATGGGGGGAAGATCTATTTTGAGGGGGTTCATAGCCTTCCCTGCCTTTTAGGGAGAGCCCAATCCTTGTCCTGGCTAGTTCCTGGGACTTTTCTGATATAAAATCTGAGAATGAAGAGAGTACAGATGGCTGAAAAGTGGAGACAAAACAGTTAAATTTATCTACTTGATAAGAATTGAGAGGCATGGTGCTGGGGGAAGGAAAAGCAACTATCAGTTGTCTAGTGGGTCAAAAGGTGCTTTAGGGGTTTGTTATGTGGGAACTGAGAAATGCATGAGAATTGAGAAGGCAGGGAGGGGTTCTCTAGGAGCATCATTGAGACTGATTTGTTCCCAGCATCACGGGACTGATTTGCTCCTCCTCCCTGCTTTTCCTATTTTTTAAAGAATCTGATTTTGCTTGTCTTAACAATGGGAGGTGGCAGAGTTACTCAAAATGAGAGATGGTTTTATTAAATGCAAAGAAAAAAAATACCTACATTCTGCTTGATTTTTTAATAGTCTACCAGGCATTCATATGGGTTGTATGTGCTCTATGCCTCTTCAGTCATGTCCAACTCTTTGTGACCCCCATGGACTGTAGCCTGCCAGGCTCCTCTCTCCATGGGATTCTCCAGGCAAGAATGCTGGAGTGGGTTGCATGCCCTTCTCCAGGGTTCATATGGGTTAGAAACCTTTTTATGATTGTCTAATCTGGAACCTTCTGTTACGCATAACAAACACTGAATGAACATCAAAGTGTCCAGGGATGTAGCTATGGGGTAAATCAAAAGAAGATCACACTTTGTTTTGTATAAAGTATTGTCAAGTAGGAGTTGCCATTTTGGAAAACTCTTGACACTCGCTGTTACTCCACTGTGACACACACCTGTTCTTTCCATATTTGTGACTGTCACATCCAGTTATTCTGCATGTAGGTGTGAGCATCTGACCACTTCATTTAGTCTCTCCATTTCAAAATATGATCAAAAACATGGGGCATGGGACCTTATGCAGCTGAGAACCCCTGCCCTGTGATATTTTTCAGGTTGGGCGTGGGAACTTGCTGCTAAATTACTTTCAAGTGATTTCCCTCATAGCTCAGTTGATAAAGAACCCACCTGCAGTGCAGGTGTCTGCCTGCAAGGCAGGAGACCCGGGTTCGATTCCTAGGTTGGGAAGATCCCCTGGAGAAGGAAATGGCAACCTGCTCCAGTATTCTCGCCAGAGAAATCCCATGGACAGAGGAGCCTGGCGGGCTATAGACCATGGAATTGCAAGAGTTGGATGTGACTTGGCAACCAAACCACCACCACTTTCAAGCTGCTGAAGTACATTCTTTTGACTATTGAGACTGGGTCTGTGATTATGTTAGGGTCACAAAAGCTTCAGCCGTAGGCAGCTGGCAGATTGAAATACATGGATGCTTCCTTCAGGAGTGATTGCTGTCTTACCTCCTGTTTTCATTTGGTTTGCAGGGTGAAGCCAGACTCCTTCACCTCCTGCATCAGTGCTACCTGCTCTGGCCAGAACTTTTAAAGTGTTCTAATTTCCTTTAGCTCAATTTGAAGAGAGCGTCCCCCCTCCCCCCAGTCTAATTACAGTTGGGGGTGACCATCAGCTTGGCTGTGCCCAGCCCACACCCTCCTGGCACTAAGATGCTCTCTCCCTCCCTGGAGAGTGACTGTTGTCCTTTTTACCGTTTAAGCAGCTCGATCCATGCTTCCCTTTACTCTGTAGGACATTGATAAGACTGGCATCTCCAGCCCTTCTTTTTATGGTTGATTTTTCTTTTCGATCTGCCTAGAGTTATAGTATATGAAAGGCTGGCTGCAGTGGGACAGACATTTTATTCTGATGGAAATTTTCACAAGGATTTTCTGTTATCACAGGAGAGTGTGGTGGGTGACTCTTTGAATCAGACTGCCAGGGAACAAACTCTGCCTTCACCATGTACTGGAAGCTGTGTGACTTTGGGGATGTGACTTAGCTTCTCTGAGTGTCACTGAGTGTCCAGTGTTTCCCCCACCATATCCTCTGCCTGCCTCTTGTTTTCTTGACCACAGAAATCAAAAGCACCTTGGGATACTGATACCTAGTTGCTGTTAAGCACTCTCTCTGAGACAGAGGTGCTCAGGCAGCTGCTGGACAAGATCTGGAAGCTGCCACTGGCCAGAGGAAGATGGGTGGATGAGCCACGGGTGAGATGCCCACTTGGGACTGCCATCCCATCTGGGGTGCCACAGTTGTTACTGAACCAAACTGGGGTCCATTTGCCCATGCACAGTAAAGCCATCTGCTGACACCAGATTGTGATGAAAGAGAGCACACAGTTTATTGCAGGCACCAAACAAAGAGTTGAGGTCTTTTGAACACTAGCTATATGTACTCCTTGTTTGGTGCCTGCAATGAACGCTATGCTTTCATTACAGCCCAGTATCAGTGGATTCACTTTACTGTGCTTGGGTGAATGGACCCACATTTGGTTCAGTAATAACGGTAGTGATAGCACTATAAGGATTAAATGTTATGATGCATAGAATATGCTCAGCAATTAGTACCTGGCATAAATTATCCACTCAGTAAACATTAGCTTTATAATGTCATTTATTATTTATCGGTATACAAAAAACAAACTATAAGATTTCAAACTCATGTTCTCTTAAATGTTTTCTAAATTATTCAGGCAAACAAAGAACTCATCTCATTTGTGTGTGTGTGCAAACCTAATATCGCTTAGCAAATTTTCCCAAGATTTGTATGGTCTCAGGGATATAATTCTGTTTGATTTTTCTAGTACCAGTAGCACAAGAGTACCCATGTCTGTGATGCCTGCTTTCTGTCACTGCCCTGCCTTTCCCGTGGTGGGCATAGACCAGCCATCCTTTACTGCCTTAGTCAGTTTGAGCTGCCATAGCAAAATACCATACTCTGGGAAGCTTAAACAAAAGACATGTATTTCTCAGAGTTCTAAAGTCTGGGAAATGTGAGATCAAAGTGCTGGGAGATTTGGTGTCTGGTGGATTCTTCCTGGTCTGCACATGGCCATCTTCTCATCATATTCTCACATGGCAGAGAAGGAGAGAGCTCTGTACTAAGTATTCTGGAGTTCGCACTCCAGTATTCTTGCCTGGAGAATCCCAAGGACAGAGGAGCCTGGTGAGCTACACAGTCCACAGGGTTGCAGAGTCGGACATGACTGAGCAACTTCACTTTCACTTTCATTGTTGAGAGGATTCTGGGGCATAATGCAGGTGAAATGCCTATCAAGACCCCAATAGAGTCAGGGTTTGATTCACGTTGGCCATTAGTAGTTAAGATGCAAATCAGCAGTGGTTTGGTTTTTATTAGTGGATGACATTCCTGCCTGTTGTCATTTAGGGAGTGCAGCATCCTAAGGGGAGAAGACACAAGTCAGGAGAGTCCTGGGGGTCAGGGACGTTTCCAACTAATGTTTCAACAGTGGGAAAACCTGGGGACCCTAACACCTTAAAGCAAAAAATGAACTTGATAAAGGAGGGAAAATTTCAAGGAAGTAGTCGAGGAGGGGACGGGAAAAAGCATTCACTGAGTGTTCAGACGGTACCAAGGATCTTCCATTTGTTATATCACCTAATTGAAAAAAACCACACTGCAAGGTGGGTGATATTAGCCCCATTTAACAGATGAGAGGAGGGGGACCAGCTGATTTAAAGAACAGGTTCAAAGTGGCGCAGCTCAAGAAGGGTAGAGCCAAAATTAGAACCCATGGCTGTTAAGACTCCAAAGCCCACATCTACATATTGATGCAAACTTTCGTTCAGCTAGCTCAGTTAAGTAAACTGATGCACAGAGTGACAACGGGGCTGAAGGAAGAGATGTCATACTCCTCAAACATCTCTCCCTTCCCATCACCAGTTGCCACATATTAACTCTTTCACACTGTGGAAATGGTCTGAAAGAGATGGGAATATCAGACCACCTGACCTGCCTCTTGAGAAACCTATATGCAGGTCAGGAAGCAACAGTTAGAACTGGACATGGAACAACAGACTGGTTTCAAATAGGAAAAGGAGTCCATCAAGGCTGCATATTGTCACCCTGCTGATTTAACTTATATGCAGAGTACAGCATGAGAAACGCTGGACTGGAAGAAGCACAAGCTGGAATCAAGATTGCCGGGAGAAATATCAATAACCTCAGATATGCAGACGACNTGGAGTAGCTCCTCTCGGCCCTCCTGTGTCTGTGAACCCGCCGCTCCTAGGACGTGGCGTTGTTCCTCTCGGCCACCTCCCCTGACCTCGGGTGTGGGGTACCTGCGACGGACTGCCAGAAGCGTGGCCGAGGGGAGCTACCACTCGCCCAAGGTCAGGGGCGACCGAGAGTGCCAGGCTGCATCCGCACAGGAGTGGCGGAGCGGAGCTACCCCACGTCCGAGGTCAGGGGCGGCGGCCGAGAGGAGTTGTGCGGCTAGTAGGTTGGAAACTTGGAGCTTCTGGCCATCATCTTCATGCCTTTGAGGGCAGAGCCTGCTAAGGATGAAGCCACAGAGCTGGAAGAGGAGGAAGCAGGCTGATCTCACTGTTTCAAGAGCATATGCTCGGTTGAACCTGAAGATAGATCTCACCTAGAGTTAATCTCTTTGTTCAGTTCAGTGTGAGTTGAATTTTTGTCAATTTGCAACTCACAAAGGCTACATGTTTCCATGGGGTATCTCACCATTCCCTTTCCCAGCCTGGGGATTATGTCACGTTAGTTCAGCTAATGGTCAGTTTTGTGACCCCAAACGGGAATGTCCCAGATCCCTCTAATTTTTCTCTCTCATCCTTCCCCTGCTCTTTTGCCTCATGTTCCTTATTCCATACTCTCTCAAGAGTGTTCCCTACTCTCTCAAGAATGCCTGGAAATGGTGTCTACTCCTGTTCCTCATTCCTCTATACCTCCCATCTCTTTTTCCAACACTGTGTCCCTATTTTAATTATACCCACATTTACAAGAGGCTCCTGTAACTTATGGCACACCTGGATAGAAATAATCTCTCTCAGCAAATTATCTAGTTTGCTGAAATCTTGTGTACCAGATTTTATCTAACCTCTCTGATTATAGGGATGACTACTGAGGAAAATCTATATTAAAAAAATTATAAGAAGCACTATTTCAAGAGCCAGAGCATAATTTTTGGATCGTTCCCTTCCTTTTGATTTTCATATATTTACATAATTGAGTTCAGAGTCTGTATGAAATTTTACATGTGTATTCTCAAACTATAACATAATAACTTAGATAATTCCCAATTAAAGGTTGTGGACATTATTTTTAATAATTGTTGAGGATTCCATTTTATGAACAGAGCACAATTTAAAAAGTGTTTTCCAGTTGGTCGATACTTTATATTTTACTATTTGCAATAATGTGATAGCATCCTTGGGCTTGTGGATCTTTATCCCGTTACTTGACCACTTTCCTAGAATAAATNTGTTGAGGATTCCATTTTATGAACAGAGCACAATTTAAAAAGTGTTTTCCAGTTGGTCGATACTTTATATTTTACTATTTGCAATAATGTGATAGCATCCTTGGGCTTGTGGATCTTTATCCCGTTACTTGACCACTTTCCTAGAATAAATTCCTAGTAGCAGACTTTCTCAATCAACATGAGTATTTTTGTAAGACTCTTGAGAGAGAGAGAGAGAGAACCAAATGGTTTTTTAGAAAAATCACATGTGTTTACATTCCCACTAGCAGCATGTGTCAGAATCATGATTGCAGTTGTTTGTAGTAATCCTGATCTAGGCCTTGCCAACAATATTTTACCACTCCCACCAATAGTAATAGTTAAATAAGCTTATAGGGAGCTCATAATATTGTGTGTGTCTGTTAGTCACTCAGTCGTGTCCGACCCCTTGTGACCCCATGGGCTGTAGGCCTTCGGGCTCTTTCGTTCATAGGATTCTCCAGCAAGAATACCGGAGTGGGTTGCCATTTCCTTCTCGAGGAGATCTTCCCAACCCAGGGATCGAACCTGGGTCTCCCAACATTGCAGGCAGACTCTTTACAGTCTGAGCCCCCAAAGCCCCTCATAACATTACAAGTTACTTTACTAGGAATTTTCCGAGTGTAACCTTCAGGTTAGGGATCATAACAATTCCCTCATTTACAGATGAGGATAGAACATTCGGTGAGGTTAAGCACACTGAATAAGGTTACTGACCACAGCTAGTACGTGGGGAGTTCCAGGTCTGAACCTGGGCAGTCTAACTTCTGTGAGTGTTATTCACTTTTTTCACAAGATAGAGACAACCAGCTGAAGGTTACTCTACCTGATGGTTAGCTGCACTGGGCACGGCTTCCGAAACATCTGTCTTGAGGAAAAGCACTGGTTGCAAATAAAAGTCAGGGCTTGGTAATACCATCTTCCCTGTATTGTCCTCTTAAGGAAATTGTTACCCTCCCAGTCAGGTGTGTGGCTGAAGGGAATGACTCTCATGATCCTGTGAATTCCAAGGAATTCCCAGAAACTATAGTTTTAAGCAGGTCTGCTCCCCTTCACTGTGCTCTCTCTGCAAAATGCCAACTGTGCTTGTCTCCTGGGAAAATCATCTCTCTAAACTAAGGTGGGTGGTTTCTCATTGAGAAGATGGAAACTTCCCTAATATTTGTTGCTGTTGCTCTTGTTTGTTTATCTGACTCTTTTACAACCCCACGGACTGTCGCCCGCCAGGCTTCTCTGTCCGTGGGATTTCCCAGGCAAGAATGCTGGAGTGGATTTGGCATTGCCTTTTGGAGGCCATCAGTGCTTTCCGAAGAGTCTCTAACTTAGTGTTTACTGCCTTTCCCTCTTGAAGGGCTAGTGCCTCGCCCAAATTGTGTGCTTAGCCTTGCAGGATCAGTGTCATCTGGGAGCTTGTTAGAAACGCAGGTCCTAGGGGTTGATCCTAGCTTCGTTGAGTCAGAAATCTGCGATTTAAGAAACCTTCTGATGCTCATTGCAGTTTGAAATCTATTGCTCTAGACATAATTTCCTCCTTTATGAAATACTAGTAATGACAGTAATTAATACCTGCCTTGTGATTATGGCGGCAGGAGGGGGAGTTACATGAACTAGTTCGAGTCTTCGGCACAGTGAATGGTGTACAGTGAGCATTTAGGAAGCAGTCATAAGTTCACCTCTGAACTTGTCCAAGATCACTGTGCTGGGCCTGTGTTGTCTTAACCTGTCCAGGAACCTCACTTCTTTCCGGGCAGCCCTTCTCCTGCCTGTGGGTTTGGTGGGGCTGCAGGCATCCTTACCTACCACTCGCCCACCCTCTGTCATGGTGTGACCATGATCAAGTCCGGTGATTGTTGTCTGAGGATGTTTTTGTCTGTGTTGGGTCTTACTTGTGGCACTCAGGATCTTTGTTGCGTCATGCAGGATCTCTTTTTTTATACTGCATCTTTCACTGAGCAGCACAGACCCTCTAGCTGAAGCAAGTGAGCTCAGGGGTCATACATAGTACATGGACTTAGCTGCTCCCTGGCAGGTGGGATCTTAGTTCCCTAAGGGGTCAAACCTGTGTTAAACATTGGACCACCAGGGATGTCCCTCATCTGGGGATTTTGCTCTTAAGCAGAACCTCTCAGGGAGTGGCAAGATCAGGGGTTAGATCCTATTCATCCCATGACACTCCAGCTTTAATCTGTTTGAGAACTTATCCACAGATCCTATTAAAACGCAAATTCTGATTCAAGAAAGTTCAGGAGGTTCTCAGAGTCTGCATTTCTAACAAGGTTCCTGGTGACGGGGATGTGAGTATTGCTGGTTTGGAGACCACACTTGGAACAGCATCCTGAGAAGAGTGGTTTTCATTTCCAGTCTCACAGTAGAATTGCTGGGATATCACTGAAGTGAGACAGGTAGCCCCACGCACATGAATTAAATCCCAGTTTCTGAGGGTCAGGTCTCTGCATCAGTGGTTTTGAGAAGTCTCTCTAGTTGATTCCTACCTGCAGCTAGGGTTGAAACCTCCACAGTAGAGAGATGGTCCTGGTGTTTCCGGCAGGGAGAGCCCTGGGGGCCTTCTTAGATCTGTTCTTCCTTTGATGCTATGAGTTCTCGCCTTTCAGTTTTTGTTTGATTTTACTTCTATTCCTTGCAACCAAAAGAAGCTTAACTGAGAGAGCCTCAGAAATAAGAAGCAGAATCAAGGCTAGTATTCATTTTCTCTGGCCTTTGAATTTGCAGGTCTTTCTGCTACACCTACTAGCTTCTCTGGGGTGGGGTTTTGGTATGGTTGGAATAGCACTATACGGATATAAAATCTCTCCCCTTCTCTTTGGGCTTCCTTAGTGGCTCAGTCCAGAGAAGGCAATGGCAACCCACTCCAGCACTCTTGCCTGGAAACTCCCATGGATGGAGGAGCCTGGTAGGCTGCAGTCCAAGGAGTCGCTGAGTCGGACACGACTGAATGACTTCACTTTCACGCATTAGAGAAGGAAATGGAAACCCACTCCAGTGTTCTTGCCTAGAGAATCTCAGGGATGGGCAGCCTGGTGGGCTGCTGTCTATGGGGTCGCACAGAGTCGGACACAACTGAAACGACTTAGCAGGAGCAGCAGCAGCAGCAGTGGCTCAGTCGGCTGTGGGTTCAATCCCTGGGTTGGGAAGATCCCCTGGAGGAGGGCATGGCAACACACTCCAGTATTCTTTCCAGGAAAATCCCATGGACAGAGGAGCCTGGCAGGCTACAGTCCATGGGGTCATGGAAGCGTTGGACACGACTGCAGTGGCTGAGCACACACGCCTCTTCTCTTTGTCCCTGTAAGACCCACCTGGCAGCCGTGGGGGGAGACGGCTTCTCTCTAGGACTGCTTTGCTCTGCTCTTAGTGCCGGGTCTGGATTCTGCGGGTGACAGCTCCCCCAGTGTTGACAAGGCACACCAGCCGACAGGAGTAGGAACCAGTCTGCTCAGCTGTCAGGTGGCGATATGAAAGCCGACGGTCTTTCCCAGGCAGGGCAGTCAGCAGCTGGTATAGGGCCTCCTTCCTGTCCATGGTATGACACCCAGCCATGTGGGCTTCTCCAGGAGATGACAGTTCCCTGAGCTGATTACATCTACCTCATGGAGCTAATATTCTCCCACTCCAAATGGAGCAGCTTTGACCCAGACCAGCTGACCATGATCTCCTGGAGACAGCGTTGCCAGGGAGACGCAGATGCAAAACAGGTGTCCAGGAGGCCTTGGCTGTAGCTCTGCCTGGAGGTCCAGATGTCCGACTCGTATCCCAGTCTCTCCCCAATGAAGGCAGTGGGGCCCTCACGTGTAGAGCTGAGGCGTGTGGACCTTCTCCAGGGTTGAAACACTTCCACACCACAGTAAACAGCTGCTTCCCTTTCTGCCACTTATGCCTCCCACCTCCTCGTGGTCCAGCATCTAAAGGGTTAATGCCTGGTCCAGTAGCCAGGCCTCAAGGGCTTGCTCCCTCTCCTTATTCTGATCCTCAGCGCCCCTGCCACAGAACTGTTATATAAGGGATACTGGGTCGCCAAGAGTCGGACACGACTGAACTGAACTGCCTTGCCCCAGGAAGCTAATCCTTAAGGCCAGAAATCCCAGGGGCAGAGGAGCAGACAGAGGGTGAGTGTGGCAAACTCAGCCCTTTGCCCTTATCTGAAGCTAAGGAGGGCTCCACGTGCCTGCCTTTGGGGTGGCAGCTGGGTCGGGAGGAAAGCTGGGGCAAGAGAGCTTTGTTTCTTATTTCAGATTTTTTTTTTTTTAATCACATGCATGTATGCTTTCAAAAAATTTTTTTAATTCTTGAAAAACACGGAAGTGAATATAATTCCTCTGCAGCTTATTGATTTCTATAAATCTACGAGATTCTTCACACATCACCTAATTCACTTCTAAATCTCACAACAACCTAGGGTGACTGAGCCTTGGCTTGCTCAGGACTTTCCTGTTTTAGCACTGAGAATGCTGTGCCCCTGGAACCTCCCCAGGTCCAGGCAAGCCTGATGGGATTTCCGGTCACCTCTCTTCAACCCCCAGAGCCAAGTGTGTTTTACTCGGGGAGGAAACTAATGCCCCAAGAGCTTCTGTAACTTGCACAGTGATCACACAGCTAGTTGGTAGCAGGCAGGGTTAGTTAAGGGTCACACAACGGGTAGGTACATGGTAAATGTGGTTCACAGTCATACTGCTAGTTAGTGGTGGGCACAATTAAGAGTTATACTGCTAGTCAGTGGTAGGCGCAGTTAAAGGGCATAATATTCATTCAGTGGTAGAGCTTGGATTTGAACCAGGCACTTCCTATTCTGAATTTTGTGCTCTGTTTTACTATGTCACATAGAGCCTTAGAGCTGAAAAGACTTTAGGGTCACACGTCCAATCCCCTTGTTTGTAGACAGAAAACCTTGGTCCCAGACTGCCAAAATGACCTACCCAAGGTCACGCTGTGAGTTAAATTTATGCTTTGAAAGGATGAGTGGGCTGGAAGTTAGGGGTGATTTATGCTACAACAGGGATAGTTAGGAGGCCTGCCAGCTGGCTTTGTCTCACATGTGACACCTCCCTGGAGCAGGATTGACACCAGCAAGGTTGGTATCTGAGGCCAGGGGCCTGTGGCCAGGGCTGGGGCCGGGGTGGAGCGGGGAGGCTGCTTCTCTTTGTAATTTACATCCACAACAGCAACAGCCTCGGGAAAAATAACCCAAACAAACTCTCAGAGGCTGTTTTGGACTTAATCCCAGGATCGGAAGCAGCTCAGTAAGATAAATAAGATAAAGTTGGTGTGCCTCTAAGGTTGAGCGATCATATCACTATTGCATTTGAAATATTCATGAGGAGAAGGGAGGTATAAGAAACTGCTACAGAAACATATTCTGCTTTGAAAAGGCAGAATTCAAAGGCATGAAAAATGAATCAGGGGAAATTAATGTTGGGGCTAAGAGGGAGGAGGTGGGTTGGTGGGGGACAATTATTGCCCAGAAGGAGTAAGGAAGGAGACGTGCAGGAGATGTTTCAGACTGGGCTGTGATCAGAATTCTCTCCCCTGCCTGGGATATTTGAAATGTCAATCGCGTCTCATATATCATTCTAAGTCAACACTTGGTTGCAAAATGGATGGTTCTGGCAAGAATTAAAAAGCAGGGTGGGGTGAGGGGATTGAGATGATGTGGGAGGTAACCCGAAGAAACATGGATATGGGAAGAGAGAAATGATTCAGGGAAGGAAATTTAGCCAATACAGTGTACTTTAAATTANCAAGAATTAAAAAGCAGGGTGGGGTGAGGGGATTGAGATGGGGCGGGAGGTGCTGGGCGGGAGAATTGGAGAAAAGTCAGCAAAGTGAACTAACTCCTGTAAATTATGGACGAGTTTCTGATCTCTGGAGCAGGGCTCTGTAGAGGAACGAGACAGGAAGGTCTCATCCTGGCTCTGCCAAAATTGTCTGTGGTTGCTCACACAGCTCTGAGCCTCGGCCTTTCCCTTTGAAAGGCAGGGGTTGGAATGGATGCCCTCCTAGGTCACTTCACTCCAGAATTTAGGGGCCCTGATTTTGTGATGTACTTAGAATCAAAGACGTTGTTTAGTCACTAAATTGTGTCTGACTTGTGCAACCCCATGGGCTGTAGCCCACCAGGCCCCTCTGTCCACTGGATTTTCCAGGCAAGAATACTGGAGTGGGTTTCTACTTCCTTTTCCAGGGGATCTTCCCGACTCAGGGGTTGAATCCCTATCTCCTGCATTGGTGTGTGGATTCTTCACCGTCTGAGCCTCAGCAAGATGGTCACATGCACATCAGCAGGTGGTGGGACACCGTGCTTTTGGGTAGTGGTGGCTATTGGGCCTTTTGTCTACACCATGTCAGTGAGTCCAGGGAGGGGTTGGCCTCTTTTAAAGGCAAATCCTTGGAGTGTTGCCTGGTTCAGTGGTTCTGCAGAGAGAGATCTGGCATGAAAGCAAACGATGTCTGCATATTCTCTGTGGTCCCAGACCAGCAGCATCAGCAACATTTAGAAGTTTGTTAGAAATCTAAGTTCCCTTGTCTCATTCCACACCCCCTGGGTCAGAATCCGCCTTTTAACAAGCTCTCTGGCTGAGTCATGTGCACCTGGGTGAGTCATGTAAAGTCTGAGTGGCACTGACCCAAGGCAGAGCACTTCTGCTTCTGGATTTATACCCCAGAGAAAGTTTCACCCTTGGATGTTCAAGGAGATGGGTGTTGTGGTAGTGGGGAATTGGAAGCAATCCAGGTACCTACCAGAGGGGACGTACATAAGTGAAATATGGTGGGTGTGTCTGTGGAGTACCACCAGATGGCAGCTGGAAGAAGAGACCTGATATGTGCACAGCAGCATGGATAGATCATAAAAAGACAGTGCTGAGGGAAAGACATAAGGAACAGGATCAGTACTATAGCACGACACATGTTTATTGGTTAAACATGCATTACACACAAATTAAATGTTAAGTACAATGTGTTTAAAGCTCCATGCGGGCAGAGACTTTTCTATTTTGTCACCACTGTATACTCGGTGTATAGTCAGCACTCAAGATTTGACAGACAGGTGCACTTTACAAGGATATGAACACGTTCAAGAGAAAAGGAATGTATACAATAAGAGAGATTTTGTTCACTGTGATGGTGCTATGCCAGCAACTAGGGAGTAATCCCCTCAGCCTTTTGCCTCTGGGGTAGAGTAGACGCCCAGGCTGATGCAGGAGAGATGCTGGCCAGGCTGGGCTCTGTTTGTGGGGTTTGTCCCACCCAGTAGTTGCTTGACTGCTCACCTCTCACCCGCCCCAGATGCTGTTTGCGCATCTCTTGGCTTGCCACCTCCCTCCTGTTTTATCACTAAGGTTTGTTCTTGTAGAAACAGACCCTCTAGAGCATCTGATGTGTCATCCCCTCACTTATCCTGCAGCACTGCCTGGACCAGTGGTTCTCAAGTGGGGGGGCAATTTTGCCCCCAGGAGACCTCTGGCAACGCCTGGAGACACTTCTGATCACCATGGTTGGTGGGGTGGTGCTCCTGGCACCTAGTGTGTAGAGGCCAAGGATGCGTCTAAACATCCTGCAGTGCACAACGCCCCCACAGCAAAGAATGGTTGGGTCCAAAATACCAATAGTGTTGAGGAGCGCTGCTCCATAGGCCAGGGGCTCTTCTAGCTCCATTTTTACAGGAGAGGAAACAGGTATGGAAAAATTGGGTAAGTCCTCGCAAGGTCCCATAGCTGTTGAGCAATGGAGATAGGAGGTAGCCTTGGCTCCTACCCCCCTCTACATGATCGCTTCTGAGAAATGGGAAATTCAGAGAGAGATGGAGCAGCTTTTTACTGCTTCACTCAGTTATGCTACAACCAAGGGTGACCAGCTGTCCCAGCGTGCCTAGTGCTGAATGGGCTCCCATGATGTGAGACCTGGTGTTCAAGCCACGATGGATGGCCACCCTAGTACAACCCAGAGGCTGTAAGCATCTGAGCTTGAGACCTGGTCCTTATAGTCAATCTCTTGGGCACATCCCCTGTGGTAATCACTGTTCATACAGGGACCCAACCCCAGTCCCAACTTCACATAGTGCTCAAGGACAACTTATACCCTGTTCTGAAAATATTGATCTGTTAGGTCTTGAGTTAAGTCGGCATGTCTCTAGGTAGATCAGAATTCATCCTTGGAGGATCTTTAAGGTTTTCTGGAGAAATAGATCAGTTGGGGATAGGGTGGGAGAGAAAAAGATTTCATGCTTTAATGCCAATGTCAGAATTCCTGTTGATTAAACTTTCTGGACCTCAGTGTTCACATTTGCAAAATGAGTCAATAACAGGAGCCATGGTTATGAGTGTTACCGTGTACCAGGTACTGTGCTTGGAAGGTGCTTGTGTATAAGGTGTTATAAGATTATCCCATTTAATTTTCAAAGCAAACCCAGATTGTCTTACTCCAAAGAACCACACTTTTACAGCTATGTAACATCTCCTGGAGCTGTTTATGCAGAGACGGGAAAACATGCTAAATAGGGTGAAAAACGGAGGATGAGATGGTTGGGTGGCATCACCAACTCGATGGACATGAGTTTGAGCTAGCTGCGGAAGTTGGTGATGAACAGGGAGCGAAGGAGTCTTTTGGGCCTAGAAAAGAAAACAACAGTCTCAAAAGCCCTTGCTGAATCATCTAACTTCGGAGAAAACAAAACAGAACTTTAGGTCCCGCCCTGATGCTCCAGGCCGGTTGCATCTATCTGAGACTTATCACCCCCTGTCCAAAAACCTTCCACCCCCTACACCTGCCCAGAAGACTTANTTGCTGAATCATCTAACTTCGGAGAAAACAAAACAGAACTTTAGGTCCCGCCCTGATGCTCCAGGCCGGTTGCATCTATCTGAGACTTATCACCCCCTGTCCAAAAACCTTCCACCCCCTACACCTGCCCAGAAGACTTATCACCCCCTGTCTGGAAACTTTCTATCCCCTACACCTGCCCAGAAGACTTATCACTCTCTGCCCAAACACAAATGCCATCTCAACTAAAAAATACCCAAAACATCCCACCTGCTTAACGTTTCCCTTATCGCTTCCAAAAGCCTCCCTACAAATATGGAACCTCCCTTATCCCACTCTGTGCTCAGCCTGGTCGTTAGGCCAACTGTCGCCCCTCCTTGCCTGAATAAAGGTAACCTACTTCTGTGGAGGTCGTCTTTCCTTTTTCTGCCTCGGCCCAAACTATACATTATACAGGGAGGCCTGGTGTGCTGCAGTCCATGGGGTCGCAAAGAGTCGGATACGACTGAGTGACTGAACTGAACCGAACTGAGGGTGAAAAACAGGAGGTGGCCTCGAGGGCAGCGCATTAAGTGTTTTTGCAAAGGTGTGTGTGTTTCTCCACTGCCGAAGATCCCTGAAGCATTCCTGACGCCCACGTGAAGTAACACCCAGGCGAAGTGTCCCTGTCAACTGACCTCTCCCTCCAGCATCTGAACACCTCACTCGCTCGCTACCCCCAGCCGTGTGTGTTTGATGTGATCCGTGGATGTGAAGTATGGCTCAGGCCTCAGGAACCTTCTTCTTCCATGGGGAAGCAGAGCTCCAACCTCCCAGCAGCAGCTGGCCTGTCTTTGGCCCTGCTGTATGAGTCTAGCTCGAGCTGCAGGATTTATGTGTCAGTTTCAACAGTGCCCGAGGCTGTGTCCAGCCAGCGAAGGTCCTTGATATGTTGCAGTGATTTGCTGAGGCTTCCAAGGACAGGGGTTTGCTGGGGGGTCGACAGGCTGATTTCCTTCTTGTCTACAGCTGAATTCCACGTTCTTACATGCCAATCGTTTGGAGAATAGAAGTGGCTGCTGTTTTTCAAGTACTTATTCTGTGCCAGGGGTCATGCAGATCATTTCCCACAAACTGCTTCCCTCCTCTTCCTGGGCTGCTGGTTCTCCTTAAGTTGCTTTACTTTTTCTTCTTTCTGTAGCTAGGAAAACTGTTAGTTGCTCAGTTGTATCCCACTCTTTGTGACCCCATGGTCTGTAGCCCACAAAGCTCCTCTGTCCATAGAATTCTCCAGGCAAGAATACTGGAGTGGGTTGCCATTCCCGTCTCCAGGGGATCTTCCCAACCCAGGGAGTGAACTCGGGTCTCCTGCATTGCATGCAGATCATTTACCATCTAAGCCTAGGAAAGTGTGGAAAATTCTGAAAGAGATGGGAATAACAGACCACCTAACCTGACTCTTGAGAAATCTGTATGCAGGTCAGGAAGCAACAGTTAGAACTGGACATGGAACAACAGACTGGTTCCAAATAGGAAAAGGAGTATGTCAAGGCTGTGTATTGTCACCCTGCTTATTTAACTTCTATGCAGAGTACATCATGAGAAATGCTGGACTGGAAGAAACACAAGCTGGAATCAAGATTTCTGGGAGAAATATCAATAACCTCAGATATGCAGACGACACCACCCTTGTGGCAGANAGGAGTATGTCAAGGCTGTGTATTGTCACCCTGCTTATTTAACTTCTATGCAGAGTACATCATGAGAAATGCTGGACTGGAAGAAACACAAGCTGGAATCAAGCTTGCCGGGAGAAATATGAATAACCTCAGGTATGCAGATGACACCACCCTTATGGCAGAAAGTGAAGAGGAGCTAAAAAGCCTCTTGATGAAAGTGAAAGAGGAGAGTGAAAAGTTTGGCTTAAAACTCGGCATTCAGAAAACTAAGATCATGCCGTCTGGTCCCATCACTTCATGGCAAATAGATGGGGAAACAGTGGCTTACTTTATTTTTTTGAGACTCCAAAACCACTGCAGATGGTGACTGCAGCCATGAAATTAAAAGACACTTACTCCTTGGAAGAAGAGTTGTGACCAACCTAGACAGCATATTCAAAAGTAGAGACATTACTTTGCCAACAAAGGTCCATCTAGTCAAGGCCGTGGTTTTTCCAGTGGTCATGTATGGATGTGAGAGTTGGACTATAAAGAAAGCTGAGTGCTGAAGAATTGATGTTTTTGAACTGTGGTGTTGGAGAAGACTCTTGAGAGTCCCTTGGACTGCAAGGAGATGTAACCAATCCATCCTAAAGGAAATGAGTCCTGAATATTGGAAGGACTGCTATTGAAGCTGAAACTCCAATACTTTGGCCACCTGATGTGAAGAAGTGACTCATTTGAAAAGACTCTGATGTTGGGAAAGATTGAAGGCAGAAGGAGAAGGGGACGACAGAGGATGAGATGGCTGGATGGCATCTCTGACTCAATGGGCATGAGTTTGAGTAAGTTCTGGAGTTGGTGATGGTCAGGGAGGCCTGACGTTCTGCAGTCCATTGGGTTGCAAAGAGTTGGACACGACTGAGTAACTGAACTGAACTGAGTAAGTCATTGGGCTTCTCTGATGGTTCAGAGGGTAAAGTGTCTGCCTGCAATGCAGGCGATCTGGGTTTGATCCCTGCGTCGAGAAGATCTCCCAGAGAGGGAAATGGCAACCCACTCCAGTATTCTTGCCTGGAGAATCCCATGGACGGAGGAGCCTGGTAGGCTACTGTCTTTGGGATCGCCAAGAGTTGGACACCACTGAGCAACTTCACTTTCACTTTCAGTAAGTCATTAGCAAAAAAGAAAAAAAANTGTCTAGTCAAGGCTATGGTTTTTCCTGTGGTCATGTATGGATGTGAGAGTTGGACTGTGAAGAAGGCTGAGCGCTGAAGAATTGATGCTTTTGAACTGTGGTGTTGGAGAAGACTCTTGAGAGTCCCATGGACTGCAAGGAGATCCAACCAGTCCATTCTGAAGATCAGTCCTGGGATTTCTTTGGAAGGAATGATGCTGAAGCTGAAACTCCAGTACTTTGGCCACCTCATGCGAAGAGTTGACTCATTGGAAAAGACTCTGATGCTGGGAGGGATTGGGGGCAGGAGGAGAAGGGGACGACCGAGGATGAGATGGCTGTATGGCATCACGGACTCGATGGACGTGAGTCTGAGTGAACTCCGAGAGATGGTAATGAACAGGGAGGCCTGGCGTGCTGCGATTCATGGGGTCGCAAAGAGTCGGACATGACTGAGTGACCGAACTGAACTGAAGCCTAGGAAATCCCTCTATAGCTAGCAACTGTATTCCAAAAACCTAGAAAAGAGTCTGACAGACCTGATTGCTGTCTGCTGAATGAATAAATGAGTATGTGTTAGGCTCTATACTAAGCCCATTGTGTGCATTATTTCACTTAAATCTCTCAATAATTTTATGAGATAGTAATGGTTTTTATCCCCAGGTTGCAAAAAAGAAATAGTATTCAGAGAGGTCAAGCAATTTGCCCTCAAACGCACAGCCAATAAATGTCAGAGCAAGAATGCAAACTTAATTCTCTAAATCGTATGTCATTTTCCAATACTAGCACCCACATATGGAGGCATATTTTTGGAATTTACATACTTATGTCTCCATACCACACATCCACAGATATGTATCCTGTATCCTGTGTACATGTGTAATGTATACAAAAGCATGTAAATGCATTAGTCACCTATAGCTGTGAAACAAGCACCACAGAAACTCAATGGGTAATTTTTAAAAAACATTAATTTCTTGAGCATGGGTCTGTGGTTTGGCTGGGGAGACTCTGCTATAGGCTCTAGGTTGCATTCAGGTCTGATCCCTACATTTTCTTCTGAGGCCCAAGCTGGAGAGGCAGTGGTTGACTGGTGAAAGTTGGTGGCTTCCAAGGGGTGAGCAGAAATAATTGATGCTTTTTAAGGCCTAAGCCAAAAACCGGTCCCTTGTCACTTCTGTCTGCGTTCCAGCGGCCAAAGCAAGCCCAATATTAATGGAGCAGGAAATTATATTCTTCTCATGGCAGAGGGAATGGGGAGGATAAATATTTGCTGAACAATAACACACACCAACACATCGTATTTCCATTGTATATGGATATGTCTGGATTTCTTGCTCCCGTGAATGCAGCTTCAGTCTGTTAGGCTCTTCATTTTTACTGGGCATTAATTTCCTTGTTTGAAAAATGACCAGCTTCTGTTCAGAATTAACTTTTGCTATTAATCTGAGTTAAGCTAACACATACTCCCATGTGTAATAAAGCAATGTGGACAGGACCTTGAGCTCTGTGGCCAGATTTCCTGGCTTTTCAGGATGATCTGGTTAACCTTGAAGAAGCCTTTCTGAGCCTCAATTGACTTTTCTGTGGAATGGTGTTGGAAAAATCACCTACTACATAGAGCACTGAGGGATTAAGTAAGAGAATGCACAGAAAAGCTTAGCACAGTGCCTGGCTCTGGAAGGCATTCAATACATATTAGCTATTGTTGTTAATATTAATACTATTCTTGCAACAAAAATAGCACAGTATTCTAACGCTGCTCAAGGCCATTATCTCAGCCTGTCTGATGCTGGTTCCCAGACCTAATGTTCCTCTAACCCAGTGTCTTTTCCAATTATGAGCTCATTGTTTCCTTTTAGACTTGGCTTTGGAGTTTGGACTTCCTGATGGGCTCAAGACTCCCTCCCTACAGAAATGTTCAGACTTATCTTACTGACTGGGCTTCCCAGGGGGCCCTAAAGTAAAGTCGCTCAGTTGTTTCTATTTATGACCCCATGGACTGTAGTCTACCAGGCTCCTCTGTCCATGGGATTTTCCAGGCAAGAATACTGGAGTGGGTTGCCATTTCCTTCTCCAGGAGATCTTCCCAACCTAGGAACTGAACCCAGGTCTCCCAGATTGTAGGCAGATGCTTTACTGTCTGAGCCGCGTAAAGAAACTGCCTGCCAATGCAGGTGACGTAAGAGACACGGATCAGGAAGAGCCCCTGGAAGAGGGCATGGCAATATGCTCCAGTATTCTTGCCTGGAGAAACCCATGGACAGAGGAGCCTGGCGGGCTGCAGTCCATAGGATCGCAAGAGTTGGATACGATTGAAGTGACTTAACACGCATGCACGCATCTTAACTGATTTGTGCCGCTTAGGCTTCTCAGCCTGGTCAGACTGGGAGCACAGGACTGGCCCCTACCCGGTACTGCTAGTTCATCGGTGCAATGCAGCCTGAACAGGAAATTTCCATGAGAGCACAGGTTATGGGAGAGCCTTCCCACGCCCACAGACAGCAGCTCGGATGTTTGTGAGCTGGGGGGTGGGATTCCTTTCACCTGAAGTCCCCAAGAAGCTGTCAAGCTTTGAATCCTTGCAGTTTAGGCAGTCTGTTTGTAATGGTCTCAAGAAAATCCATTCTGCCTACAAATGTGGTGACCTTTAATTTTTTTTTTTCAGAATTTTCCAAGACACACATTGACTCTTCCTGTCAGCCTGGAAGGCCGTAATGCCGCCTGGGGCATTTAGATTGCATTTGCCAATTGCTGACTGCTGTAGCCAATTTGTTCCTGATCTCAAGGTCGATTGTGAATAATTTTAGCTGGGCTAAGTCTCTTGCATTGAATAACTTGGAGAGAAACTATTAAGGCAGAGGCAGGAGGGGGTATGGGGCTGTTTCTTTTTTGTAGACGTTCTTTGATTTCTGGTAAAAGAGGAGGGTTCTGGCTCTGCCATTCATGGACGAGGTGACCCCGAAGCAGAGAGGAGTAGACACATTCCAGGTCCCTCATGTGCCAGATATCATGCTGGGCATTTTACGCACATGAGTTGTTTAATCTACCTCCCTCCCCAGCCCCCGCACAAATTCATATGTGGAATTCTACCCTCAGGGTGGTTATTAGGAGGTGTGGGGCCTTTGGGAGGTGATTTGGTCATGAGGGTGGAGCCTTCATATAAAAGGGACCCCAGCGAGCTCCTTCCGCCCTTCCTGCGTGTGAGACCAGGGCTAGAAGATAGCCACATATGAACCAGAGAGCCTGCTGCCACCAGACGCTGAATCTGCTGGTTCTTGGATCTTGGACTTCCCAGCCTCCAGACCTGCAAGAAAGTTCTGTCATTTCAGCCACCCAGTCTGTGGCTGTTTGTTACAGCAGCGTGAGATACCTAAGACAGCCGGCAAGGATGGGGTCTTAGGTCAAGACCCATGAGGGAGCTCTGGCATGTACGCTGTACCACGACACTGTCTCTGCCTTGAGGCAGGAGGACGAGACTTATGTACTCCCGCCCCACCAAAGTGTCAGTTAGTCACCGGTGGTCCCAGCAGTGCAGGGTAGACTAGGGGTGGGTGATGGTGTAACTCCCGTGGGTGAAACAGCGTCTGTCTGCCAAGGGGGAGTCCCTGTAGAAAGAGCTGGCAGGAGCCATCAGGGACAGACTGCCAAAGGCTGGGGAATGCGAGGGCTGACTGGTAAAGGGAATCTGGGCGAGGCTTTAGGAGCAGCTACAAAACTGTGACCTCTCTGTGTCCCAGTTCTCCTCATTTGTAAAATGGAGATACTGATACCCTGTATCTGAGCTGTGGGGTGAAGTTTAAAAACCATCACTGCATTTATATTACTGGCATAATGTACCTAATACTGGCCTTGAGGACTCAGCAAGCGTAAGCTATCATTATTACTGGCATTTGCGGAACAACCACAAACAATTAATGATCACTCACTTCATATCTCATTTAATCTTTCCAACTCTTCAGAGTTTTTTATTTCAACTTATTTTTGATTTTTATTGGTGTACCACTGACATATCCCCTTGTATTAGCTTCTTAACGATTTGAGATTTTCGTACGTTGTGGAGTGATCACCACAGTTAAGTCTAGTTACCATCTGTCACTATACATAGATTGGAAGCATTTTTTCCCCCCTTGTGATGAGGACTTTAAAAATTTACTCACAGCAACTTTCAAATATGCCGTGTAGTGTTAGTCACTCTGGTCACCATGCTATACACTGCATCCTCATGACGTTTATCTTAAAACTGGAAGTGTGTACCTTTTGACCGTCTTCATCATTTTGTCTTTCTCCTCTGGCAACCACCAGTCTGTACTCTGTATCTATGGGCTTTGTTTGTTTTTGGTTTGGGGTTGTTAGATTCCACATGTGAGATCACACAGTATTTGTCTTTGTCTGGCTTATTTCACTTAGTTTAATACCCTCAGGGCCTGACCTAATCCTCAATGAACTCTTAGGAGGTGAATTTCATTTCTACCCCAATTTATAGATTCTGTGGGCCAGATGTTATGTCCGTAGACCCACCAGGTCTTCCTTGGTGGCTCAGACAGTAAAGAATCCGCATGTAAAGTGAGAAACCTTGGTTTGGTCCCTGGCTTGGGAAAATCCCCTGGAGGAGGGCATGGAAAGCCACTCCAGTATTCTTGCCTGGAAAATCCCATGGACAGGGGAGCCTAGCCGGCTGTAGTCCATGGGGTCACAAAGAATTGGACACGACTGAGTGACTCAGCACACGGCCCGCTCCCCCAAATTTATAGATTGAAATCCTCATTTGAAAGGTGATGGTCTTAGTAGGTGGGGCCTTTGGGAGGTGCTTAGGTCACCTAATGAGGATGAGCGTGTAGCCCTCTTACTGGGATCAGCACCCTTTTAAAAGGGTTCCCAGAAAGCTACTTTGTCCCTTCTTCCATGTGAGGACAGAGTCAGGATGTGCTGTCTACGAACCAGGGAGAGGGCTCTCAGTAGATACTGAATCTGCTGGCACCTTAATCTTGGACTTCCCAGCCTCCAGAACCGTGAAAAGTAAACTTATGTTGTTTATAAGCCACCCGTTGATGTTACTCTGTTACAGTAGCCTGAACAGTCTAAGACACTACGTACGGAGACTGAGACACAGTGAAATGGCATATGTTGACCCGGGTCACAGAGCTGACAGTGGCAGGGCTGAGATTCCAGTTCAGGCCGCCAAGCCCTGCAGCCCCCAACCAAGTCATCTTTGCAGACTCACTCTTTTAATCGTGGGATCGTTTTTGTCATTCCCGATTCTTTGAATTCGCCATCATCTCTCTTGTCTCTGAGCTTTTGCATATTATATTTTGTGTGTTGGAAATATTCTCCCCCTTTTGCCTGATCTCCTCGGGTTTATCCTTTGAATCTGAGCTTAGATTTGGCCTCTTCCAGAAAGTCCTCCAGGTGATCTCCTCCCACTTGTCTTTTCCTCAATCAGAGCATCTGTTAGGATGTATTGCAATCACCTGGTCACTCATCTATCTCCCTTACTAGACTGTGATCCCAAAGGGGTAGTGATTTCACCTGTCTCATTTATTATTGTAACTCCAGACCCTTGCATTTTGTTTGACATATAGGGGTACTTGATAAATACTTAATAATTGAAGGAGCAATTCAGACTCAGAGTGGAATACACTGGAGTCTTACCGAAGTTACTGTTTTGTTGAATCAAAGCTACATGGACTAAACTCTTTCTGGGAAGATTTTATAAGCGAGTCTATAGGTCTGCCTGACTAGAGTCTGTCAGCATCTATGAACAGAGCTCTTCAGTCCCCCCCAAAAGAACCACCCCCCTTACCTGGGAGGCTCCAGGAATTTAAATGAGGTTCTAGTGTAGTACACAAGAGTTCTTCAGAGACTCTTCTGACATTTCTATTTAATCACCGCTCAGTTCATTTATTTAAAGTAATGAATTTTTTTCTTTCCACTATGACTATAAGAGAATCACATTGTTGCAAATTTGGAAAACATAGGAAAGCAACCCACCCATTATCATTTGATATGTACATTTTGGGGGGAGAGTCTTCCTTTTCCTCAAGTATATGTTTTCTTCATTTTTTTATTAATAGTAAACCTACTTACAACCATACTAAGAATATAGTTTTGTATCCTGCTACTTTTTTCACTTAGCCAAATGAGATTTTTCCAAGTTTAATTACATAGCTTTAAAAATAACCATCACCATTTTTTTCTTTTTTTTTTCCACCTTTTAAATTTTTTATCAAAGTAATATGTGCACATAGTAAAAAGTGAAAGAACAGAAGGGCCTCTAATGGAAGCAGCAGTCCTGGTTCCTTCTCTCCTCTCTCCCCTCCCCAAGTCCTATTTCCCAGAGGCAACTGCTTGAAATGTTTCCATTTTTAGGTCTTCTGGTGTTTATCTCTGTAACTCCAAATAAGATGCTTATGCAGCTGTTTCTTGATTTATCAATTTAAGACATTTCCTATTGACTGTCTGCCATAGAAGATGAGGATTCAGCTTACTGACATTGGCCCTCCCCTCCTCCTCCTCACCCTTCACATTTTTTACATGAAAAAATAATACAGTACACACAGAAAATCACGCTAACAGGGTGAAAGAAATCTTCTTACGCCAGTGCTTTAGTCTTCACCTGCCCCTATTCCCAGTTTCTTGTGTGTCCACATCTGGAGATTGTATAAGATGACAGTAAACTTTCTGACATTCCCCCACTGAGAAGTGGGCTCTTTCTCCCTTGCTTGTAAACCTGGGATGACCTGTGACCACTTTCACCAATAGAATGCCTTGGGAGTGGTGCCATATTGGTTCTGGTCCTAGTCTTTAAGTGGTTGGGCAATTTCTGCTTCCATCCTTTTGGAACTCTTGGTCTTAAAACTCTGAGCCATGGTGTAAGAAGTCTGATGACCCTGCTGGAGAGACATGTGGGGAGACTCTGAGCAGACATGGAGAGGAGGAGGAGTCCTATAGTGACCAGCTTCTAGCTGTTCCCATCAAGGCACCTGGCATGTCACTGAAGGTGCTTGGAGCCTTCCAAGCAGCCTAGAAGTCAGCTGAATACCACTGAGGGACCCCAGTAGATACCACATGGAGCATAATCGCTAAGCTGCCTGAATTCCTGACTCTCAAAACTGTGAGTTGTAATAACCATGGTTGTTGTTTCAAGCCAATAAGTTTTGGAATTGAGCAGCGTAGTCTCCTTCCAGAGAGACTTCATGAGTCAGAGATTCTGGGAAGGGGTTCTCTCCACCTAGCAATGGAGCCCAATAGAAAGTATATTCACTAATGCTTTATTGGGCTGAATAATCACAAGGAAGGAGGAACGAGGAAAAATCGAAGTGAGGCAGGAAAGGAGAGAAAGAAAATGCCAGGTGGTACATACTACAGAGTGACCCCAGCTTTACAGAAACACCACTTATCCCACGGGCCACCTTTGGGGAGGTTCCTTAGAACCTCTGCATCTCAGAACTGTCTGTAGTGAGGTGGTAAGGGTGAGTCATTTACCTGCCAACTCCTTCCTGCCTCTTGTTATCTCTTACTGGTGGAATTTTGCACCATCCTGTTTTATCTCCACCTCTGGGAATTGGTGGGTGTGATGGAGGCCAGCTCTGGCCCCCACTCAGGGTAGACTGAGTAATTTTTGATTGGATGCCAGACTTTGTGAATTTCACCCTACTGGCTGCTGGAGAATGTTGTTCCTGGAACTGGCCTAGATGCTGAAGGTCCAGCATTGAACAAAACAAAGGTCCCTGCCTTTGTTGAACTTTCCTAATAGTGTGGGAAGACAATCAGGAAACAATAAGCATAATTCATGCTTACTGTTATTATTGTGTTACATTTGTATCCTTATGAATACTTACCCTAAACAGCCATCACTTTTAGTGACTGCATAATATTTGATTGAATGGTTTTATCACTATTTAATGATGCATTTCTCTGTTGATGGTTAATCAGATTACTTTCTCCAGTTGGAAACATATAGAAGCTTAGAGGCTTAGGCTTCCAAGTCCAACAAACAGAAGCTGAGAGTTCATTCTGAAGTCCACTGGGGAGTAGCCACTAGTATACTTGGGATCAAAGATTGATCTCCCTTGTTCTATGAACTGGAGTTGCTATGGATTGGACCATCCAATCTGGTGTGCCCATGGCCAGCAAAAGAAATGATGGCCGATTTTAGGATGGCAGGAAGGACCTTACATACCCCTCTTCCTTTGTCTGTAGCTCTCTGACTATATCTGTACTCCAATATCCAGTCAGCCCACTCAGGGCCTAGAGTCAAGGTCTTCAGTATCTCTTGAGCCTATATTTCCCCCTTTATTCTTGTGCCTTGGTCTTCATTTGGGCTTCCACTACTTTTTGCCTGTTGGTTTTGCATTCTTGTCTCCTATTCCATTGATCTCTAGTCTCCAGTAACAATTATGTGATTTGCATTGGAGGATGTGGTGGATGCTGTTGGTGCCTTGCCCACATCCACTGGTACTTACTATTTCTACCTCAGGCACCTGCGACAATGCCTGGGGCTTTCTTGGTTGAGGAAGTGCAGAGAAATGCACACTCAGGAGAGGATGCCCCAACTACTGAGGGTGGTTGTCCCGCCTTCCTCACCTTTATGATGAGGGCGCCTCTGTAAAGAATGCCAAGAGCCATGAGGATATACACATGCCTCTCTGTGTGCATGTTAGTTGCTCAGTCATGTCCAACTCTTTGCGACCCCATGTACTGTAGCTCCACCAGGCTCCTCTGTCCATGGGATTTCCCAGGCAAGGTGGAGTGGATTGCCATTACCTTCTCTAAGAGATCTTCCCAACCCAGGGATTGAACCATGGTCTCCTGCAGATTCTTCACTGTCTGAGACACCAGGGAAGCCCATATATATATACAGAGAGGCTTCCCAAGTAGCGCTAGTGGTAAAGAACATGCCTGCAAATGCAAGAGACATAAAGGATGCAGTTTCGATCTCTGGGTTGAGAAGATACCTTGGAGAAGGGCATGGCAACCCACTCCAGTATTTTTGCCTGGAGAATACCATGGACAGAGGAACCTGGCAGGCTACAGTCCATGGGGTCACAAGGAGTCGAACACGACTGAAGTCCATGGGGTCACAAGGAGTCAAACACGACTGGAGTGACTTAGCATGCATGCATATATAAAAAAATATATATATATAATATAAATATAAAACACCAGAGGCTCTCACCTACTGTTGATGAGTGGTAAAGTGAGACTTCCCTGAGCAATGTCTTTTCTAAGCTGAGACCTGAAGGATGAGCAGAAATTCACTAAGCAAACTAGCTTAGCAAACAATGGGGAGAATAGCAGAAAAATGTTCCAGTTGTAGGCAACAAGCATGTGTGAGGGTCCTGGGGCAGGAATAATAGCATGGCCAGAGTGCAGAAAGGGAGGCCCACTGTGGCAGCCACATTGCGATAATCTGTGTCCAAAAGATGAATTTCTCTTTCCCTTTCATTTTGATTCTCTGTCTGTATACTGTTTTGAATCCCACTGTGGTCTGGCTTCATTTAAATGCATCTGAAATGAAATCTCTAAAGTTAACAGTGTTGTCAGATGTGAAGGCCTCATTTCTCTTTGGTTCTTTTTCACAGAACACTGTCTATGAATTTCAGGGGAGGATATGAGGATTTTGATTGTTTTTTTTTTTCCCCCCGTATGACCACATTATGTTAATTTCCCCATTGTCTTAGGGTATGAGAACATAAAAGCAATAACTCATTTATGTGAAGACTGAATGTGCAGCGAGGTTGTCATAGAAACCAGGGGAAATATTCACATTGACTTGAGTAAATTGAATAACCCCCGTTAAAAGATTGAACACAGAACTTATTTACCCAATTGTGTAGTGTGCGGAAGAGATGAGAAAATCAACATGATAAATGAGATTTTAGGGGGTTGGAAAGGGGATGAGGATGAAGAGGGTGAGTGAATGCTTGAGGTGTGTTATTTTTATCAAAATAGTTATTCTCCTTCCAAAGGCTGTGGTTTTGTTGCTGAATGTGAGTGGGGCTCCAGGGTGGTAGGGAAAGGGTCCAGGGAAAATGGAAAGATAAGCTTAGGCTGTTCCATGACTCCAGATGCCAGACCCCTAACCATATTTTCCTTCAGAGTCTCCTCTGAAGTCTTGGTCGGAGCAGTTGAAAGGGCGTGACAGTTTTCAGCACTTCCGCTTTTGCCTTTGGAAGTGTTGTTCCTTATGTTTCAAGCTGATTTTTTAAAAATGCTGGTTCTGTTGCTTTTTATTTTTTAAAGCAAATGCTTTAACTCTTCCCAAATAACTCCTTTAAAAAAGGTCGTGGAAGAGAGGTGAGGAAGTCAAGTTGGGGACACCCTCACTCCTGCTTGCTGTGGCAGGAAGTGCTCTGAGCCCAGGGTGCAGCCCCCGAATGCAGTTATAGACCTAGAAGTGTTCAGTACCAGCCCCTCTAAGGGTTGTATCAGGTGAGTGTGCGGAGCGGGTCCTGGGTTCTGGAAGGCACTGCAGCTGGTTCTTCAGGGCCACCTTGATGTTTGCACCTGAGGTCTCACTCTGAGAGATGCTTTTAAGAGCTATTTTCTCATCAGCAGCTTCTATCCCAAGCACCACAGTCCTGCCTCCTCCACCGTCTGCTCCGTCCTCTGCCATCTCCAGGAATACATGATGCGGAGCCCATTGTGGAGGTATAAACTACCCAGCCTATGGTAATTCGTTATAGCAGCCTGAACAAAGACAGTGTAGAGACAGGAAGGAAAATGTTTGGGGTGTATTTTGGCTTCCCTGGTGGCTCAGATGGTAAAGAATCCGCCTGCAATGCAGAAGACCTGGGTTCAATCCCTGGGTTGGGAAGATCCCCTGGAGGAGGGCATGGCAACCTGCTCCAGTATTCTTGCCTGGAGAATCCCCATGGGCAGAGGATCCTGGTGGGCTGCAATCCATGGGGTCTCAAAGAGTCAGATACGACTGACCGACTAAACACAGCACAGCACAGGTAGCTCATAAGCTACAGAAATGTACTTCTTAACTGTTCTAGAGGCTGGAAGTCCCAGACCAGGGTGCCAGTATAGCTGAGTTCTGGTGAGGGACCTCTTCTGGATTCTAGACTGCTGACTTCTTGCTTGTCCCCACCTGGTGGAAAGAGGGTGAGAGAGTTCTCTGGGGTTTCTTTTTTCATTGATTTCTATATTTTAAAATAAAATTGTATATATTTAAGGTGTGCAGGCTGATTTGATATACATAATACATAGTGAAATAATTATATATTAACCATCTCCTAACAATAACTACAGTTTTTAATTTTTGGTGTGTATATGTATATAGCAGGAGCACTAGAAACTTGGTCTCTTAGCAGATTTCCAGTATTCCATAATAGTCTTATTAACAATAGTCATCATGCCTGTACCTTAGAGGTCTCTAGATTTATTCATCCTACACCACCACAGCTTTGTATCCCTTGACCAACGTCTTCCCATTTCTCTCACTCTCCAGCCTCTGGTAACCAAAATCTTTTGCAAAGGATGACATAAATTGATATTCACAAAGCATTCCCCTCTGACATGAGCCCCATTTGATGGGTGGGGAAACACCAAGCCCAGAGAAGCCAAGGGACTTGCTCAGAACTGTGTAGCTAGATGTGGCGGAATCAGAACCAGAACTCAGATCTCCTGGCTCTTCATGAAGTACTTTTTCTTCTGTCTCAGGCAGCCCTGAGACTCTACCTCCCCTGGTGGGGAGGTCCTCCATACACTGATCTATTCTGATAACCCTAACCAAAGTCCAGGAAAAAATTGGGGAAAAAACCCTAAATGTCCAACCTAAGAGGGACAGATGACACTTACGCTCCTTTCATATAGTGGAGTATTATGGATTATATTAATAAATGACATGCAAAAAGCATAGTAACATGACACACGTATCATAGTATAAAATGAGGGAAGAAAGAAAGATGAGAACTACGTAAATTAAATGCACTAAACAACAAAAACAAAACATGCATGAAATAGTGGCTGTTTTGAAATAGTTTGTCGGTTTAGGCCCTCTGAGAAGCAGAAGGCAAAAACAGGGATTAATCGTGCAAGAAATTCATTGGAGAGATGCCTGGGGAGGAAAACTGGGAGGGTGCAGAGGCAGGCAGGGAGCGCCTTGAGGGTGTGATGCAGGTCTAACACCCACGAAAGGAGAGGGAGAAGGAAGGGGGGTTCAGTGCCTTCTGAGGAAGTTTCAGCCAGGCCAGTCCCAGGGAATGCTTGTGACAAAGTTGCCTGTTGGTCAGATCTGGCACTGGAATAGAATAGCCTGAATCTAGCACTGTTTCCCTGCTCAGCCGCTGGCTGGGGAGGCTTGGGGAAGAGTGGCTTGGCATGAACACCCTGGTAGTTCAGAGGTGCAGTGATTAGAGATTGTTGTCGACCCAAGAGTCGGTTCCTGTGAGGGAGAATCTAAGCAGGGAACCTCCATGGCTGCAGCTGCTGGGCTATTATTATAGTGAAGCATATGGTGAAGGCACTTCATGGTGGTCTTGAGAAGATTCAGGCTTTTGGCTGAATCCTGCCCTCCAAATACAGGCTTGTCTCATTAACAGCTGTACTTTCCTGTTCTCGTGCCCAGCAAAGGTGTGCTGTGTCACTTGAGCAGATGAGACCTGTCCCTCCATCTCTCATAACAGGAAATTGTAACAGCTGCCCCCAAGTGAATGGAAGGACTTTGCCAAGTTAATCTTCTCTGACTTACTACTTGCACCATATCCTTTGGGGAAAAGATGCTTAGCAATGCTGCTGCTGCTAAGTCACTTCAGTTGTGTCTGACTCTGTGTGAGCCCATAGACGGCAGCCAACCAGGCTCCCCTGTCCCTGGGATTCTCCAGGCCAGAATACTGGAGTGGGTAGCCTTTCCCTTCTCCAGGGGATCTTCCCAACNCCGCTGTCCCCCAGCCTCGGCCCGGGTAGGGGCCTGGCACGTCTGGGGTGGATGCGCGTCTTCACTCATTCTTTGTTATTCCTGTTTTCATTTTTATTAAAAATGTTTTTTTCTTGAGACAGTTGGTAGACAATATTATGTAAGTTTCACGTGTACAACCTACGGTTTGTACAGGTTACGCCCCGCTTACAGTTACTATAAAACACTGGCGATGTTCCCCGTGCTGCGCAGGGCCTGGAATTTTCTTTTTGCGAGATCTTTGTCTGGTTTGGGTATCAGTGTAATGCTGGCCTCCTAGAATAAGTTTGGAAGTGTTCCTTCCTCTGTGATTTTTTTTTTTTTTAATAGTTTGAGAAAGATAGATGTTAACTCTTCTCTAAGTGTTTGGTAGAATTCACCTCTGCAGCCATCTAGTCCTGGACTTTTGTCTTTTGGGGAGTTTTAAAATTACTGATTCAATTTCATTACTGGTAATTTGTATGTTTATATTTTCTATTTCTTCCTGACTCAGTCCTGGGAGATTGTACATTTTTAGGAATTTGTCCATTTCTCCTAGGTTGTCCATTTTCTCATCATCCTTTCTTAGTTAACAAATACTAACCCTCAGCTATGTGCTGGGCACCGGAGACCCAGTGGCCATAAAGACAAAGTCCTGCCCTCAGGAAATTTAACAGCGTGTTAATTAAACCTCATGCTTCCTCAGTCCTTATAATGCACTAGGCCCTAGGTTTTGCAATTTACATGCATTAGTTCATTCAATCACTGTGATAATTCTGTCACCGCTCCCCTTTTATAAACAGAGACAGGCAGGCACAGAGAGGTTATGTTGCTTGCCCTAAGTGAGTGAAGTCGCTCAGTCATGTCTGACTCTTTGCAACCCCATGGACTATAGCCTACCAGGCTCCTCTGTCCATGGGATTTTCCAGGCAATAGTACTGGAGTGGATTGCCATTTCCTTCTCCAGGGGATCTTCCCGACCCAGGGATCGAACCCAGGTCTCCTGCACTGCAGGCAGATGCCTTACCGTCTGAGCCACCAGGGACGTCCCTAAACCACACAGCAGTCAACGGCAGAGGCAGGCTTGAACGCAGGGGATCTGCGCCAGAGTCCGCGCTTTCAGCCACCCCTACACTGCACAGCCTCCAGGAAATGAGAAGTAACGTTTCAGACGGGGTTCACGCCATAAAGAGGCAGAAATGGAGCAGGAGGGGTGCTGGAAGCCAGGGTGCTTGGCGCTGTGTCCTTGAAGTGTTGGCATTTGAACTGCGTCTTATGAACCCGAAAGAGCCAGCCATGCAGCAGTCAGCGGGACAAGCATGTGCAAAGGCCCAGAGGCAGAGCAGAACACCGCATGCTGGGGACGGATTCACCTGGCTGTAGCTGGGAGGCTGGCTTGACGGAGCCTGGGTGGAGGCAGAGAGGCCTGGGAGGAGGCTGTGATTTCCTCGGGGGAGAGACGATGGCAGGTCAGTGAAGAGGGTGGGCAGACAGGGGGCGCCCTGGGAAGCAGGGCCGGAGCTTGGTGACACGTCGGAGGCACCTGCTAAGGTGGCTGGAGGAAGCTCACGGCACTCTGTGCCTGGCGTGGGTGCCCCGACCCAAATCCACTCTTGTCTTCCTTGAGCCTCCGTGGAGCTGGTGGAGGCGCGGGACGCCGTGTGTGGCTGATGAGGGGCAGCCTCGACCAGAGCCCTCGTCCTTCTCCTCCTGGTGGGGGGGCCTTGAAGCTGTCAAGTCTCATTCCCCTGAGACTGTCCTCCCCTGAACCTGGGGATGAGCGACCTCCTAGGGGCTCAGGGAACAGGTCGCGGTCTCTTCTGAAGCTGGAGGGCTCGGCTGCAACCCAGGTGGAGAAAAAAGACTCCCCTGACCCGGGTCTCGCTGAGAGAGTCCCTTGAGTCGGGGGGCAGGGAGTGTGGGAGGATTGGGGTCCCTGGCCTTCTGCTGGGCACAGCCCATCCCCGTGAGCCCTCAGGAAGACCCAGTTCCCGCCCCAGGGAAACCTGAGCTGGTTTTAAACTTAATTGCAGAAGACATGTGAGTGTGTGCACACAGACGTGTGCTCACGTATGTACGTCTGGACAACACATGGGCACTTGACCCTCCCAACCCGCGTGCGGATGGCTCTGCCGCCTCTGGGGTGCCCTGTGTTGGGAAAGGGCTCCCCCAGGGGGCGCGAGTCCTGGCCTTGGCGGTCCCTCTGCTGTGTGGTCTGGGGTGGAAGCCCGCCCCTCTCTGGACCTCAGTCTCTCTGTCTTGAAAACAGGAGATCTGGTGCACATCCTAGGCCGGGTGCCACGCTCAGCTGCAGTCATGATTTGCTCCTTCCTCGTGGTGCTTGTCAACATACAGAAAAATGAGGAGGCTCTACCCTGAAAACCTGCATACTCAGCCCTTCTAGATAAACCACACGGTCCGGCCACACGGTGGCCCACGTCCCCACGCGGCCGCAGCGGGCCCGTGCTGAGCCACTCACCTCCTGCAGTTTTGTTACATGTGGACCTTCAACACCAAAGTCCTGGACTTCCTAATTCTTGATTTGGCCTCTTAAGATTTGCACCTATTTAAAGTCTGTTTTGTTGAAGACCCACTTTAGAAATAAACCAAAGAGAGGAAAAATACCTTTGCCCAACACAGAGCCAAATCCTTATTATCGTGTGCCGTGTTTGAGGAACCTCATCCTTGTGGGGAGAATGGCAGTAATAGTAGCAGTGGGGTTTTTAATTTTCACTGGCGTACAGGTGCTTTACCATGGCGTGTTGGCCTCTGCCTAACAGCCAAGTGAATCAGCCGCACGCATACGTGCATCCTGTTTCGGCTTTCCTTCCCACCTAGGCCCCCACGGGGCACTGAGCTGAGCCCTCTGTGCCACGCGGTGCGTCCTCCTCAGGACCTGTTTTGTGTGTGCTGACCCTAAGCTCCGCCCCGGCACCTCCCCTGCCTCTCTTGCCGTCCATGTGTGCTCTCTGACTCCGTGTCTCTCCTGCTTTGCATGTGTGTTCATCTGTTCCACTTGTCTAGATGTCATGTATATATACACACGTGTGCGTGCTAATATACGGCACTTGTTTTTCTTCCTCACTTACTTCACTTTGTATGACAGTGTCTAGCTCCATGCATGGCTCTGAAAGTTAACTAGTTTCGTTCCTTTTTATGGCTGAGTAATATCCCATTGTATTAGGTGCCACATCTTCTTTATCCATTCATCTGCTGATGGACATTTACGTTCCCTCCATATCCCGGCTATCGTAAAGAGTGCTGCATGAACATTGGGATACGTGTGTCTTTTTGAATGACGGGTTTCTCAGGGTATAACCGTCCAGTAGTGGGATTGCTGAGTCAAGGGTAGCTTTATTTTTCATTTTTTCTGGAACCTCCACACTGTTCCCCATAGTGGCTGTATCAGTTTACATTTCCACCAGCAGTGAAAGGGGGTTCCCTTTTTCTCCAGTAAATCCTCTCCAGCATGTATTGTTCATAAATTCTTGGACGATGGCCATTCTGACTAGGGTGAGGTGGCACCTCATTGTAGTTTTGATTTGCACATCTCTCATAATGAGCCGTGCTGAGCATCTTTTCACGTATTTGTTGGCCGTCTCCGTGTTTTCTTTAGAGAAATGTCTGTTTAGGTCTTCTGCCCAATTTTTGATTCTGTTGTTTGTTTGTTTGTTTGACATTGAGCTGCATGAACTGTTGGTACATTTTGGAGGTTCAGTTCAGTTCAGTCGCTCAGTGGCATCCGACTCTCCCTGACTCCACGAACCGTGGCAGCACACCAGGCCTTCCTGTCTATCACAAACTCCTGGAGATTAATCTGTCAGTTGCTTCATTTGAAAATACTTTCTCCCATTCTGATGGTTGTCTTTTCATCTCTTTTTTAATATAGAATATACTGACTATCTATTGTCTTTTAAAAAATGATTTTATCTGGTTAGTCTGGCTGTGCTGGGTCTTCATCGCTGCACACGAGCCTTTTCTAGTTGCAGCGAGCAGGAGGTAGTCTCCAGTGGTGATGTGTGGACTCCTCGTGGTGGTGGCTTCTGTGGAGTGCGGCTGTGGGGTGCACAGGCCTCGCTAGTTACGGCTTTAGAGAGTGGGCTTAGTTGCTCTGTGGCACGTGGGATCTTCCCAGACCAGGGATTGAACCGGTGTCCCCTGCATTGCAAGGCAGACTCTTAAACCGCTGAACCACCAGGGGAACCCTATTGCCTTTTACAATGCTGTGTTCGTCTCTGCTGTACAACCTATGAAGCAGCTACATGAATACATATGTCCCCTCCCTCGGGAGTCTCCCTCCTCCCGCCTCATCTCACCCTCTAGGTCATCACAGAGCACAGAGATGACCTCCCTGGGTTATACAGCAGTTTCCCATTCAGCTCAGTCATGTCCAACTCTCTGCGCCCCCATGGGCTTCATTCAGCATGCCAGGCCTCCCTGTCCATCACCAGCTCTCCCAGGGCTTACTCAAACTCATGTCCATTGAGTCGGTGATGCCACCAACCATCTCACCCTTTGTCGTCTCCTTCTCCTCCAGCCCTCAATCTTTCCCAGCCTCAGGGTCTTTTCCAGTGAGTCAGTTCTTTGCGTCAGGTGGCCAAAGTATTGGAGTTTCAGCTTTAGCATCAGTCCTTCCAATGAACACCCAGGACTGATCTCCTTTAGGATGGACTGGTTGGATCTCCTTGCAGTCCAAGGGAGTCTCAAGAGTCTTCTCCAACACCACAGTTCAAAAGCATCAATTCTTCAGTGCTCAGCTTTCTTCATAGTGCAAACTCTCACATCCATACGTGACCACTGGAAAAACCTTAGCTTTGACTAGATGAACCTTTGTTGGCAAAGTAATGTCTCTGCTTTTTAATATGCTGTCTAGGTTGGCCATAGCTTATCTTCCAAGGAACAAGCGTCTTTTAATTTCATGGCTGCAATCACCACCTGCAGTGATTTTAGAGCCCAAAAGATAAAGTCTTTCACTGTTTCCACTGTTTCCCCGTCTATATGCCATGAAGTGATGGGACCAGATGCCATGATCTTAGTTTTTGAATGTTGAATTTTAAGCCAACTTTTTCACTCTCCTCTTTCACTTTTATCAAGAGGCTTTGTAGTTCCTCTTCACTTTCTGCCATAAGGGTGGTGTCATCTGCACATCTGAGGTGATTGATATTTCTCCCGGCAGTCTTGACTCCAGCTTGTACTTTATCCAGCCCAGCGTTTCTCATAATGTACTCTGCATATAAGTTAAATAAGCAGGGTGACAATATACAGCCTTGACGTACTCCTTTCCTCGTCTGCAGGCAATGCCAGACACCTGGGTTTGATCCCTGGGTCAGGAAGATCCCCTGGAGGAGGAAATGGCAATCCTCTCACAGTGGATTCACGCATAGTCACAATGCGCTGCGCTCTAGAACATGAAAATGCCTTCCCAGCAGCTACCTATTTTGCACGTGTTAGTGTGTGGAACCTAGGAAAATGGTGCTGATGAGCCTGTTTGCAGAGCAGGAATAGATACAGATGTAGACACTGGACTTGAGGACCAGCGGGGAAGGGAGGGTGGCGTGAATCGAGAGGCTAGCGCTGGCAGGCACGCACTGACGTGTGTGAGACAAAAAACAATAAGTGCTGGACAGGATTTATTGGAGAAAAAGAGCGCCCTGACGTGAGTGAGGCGGCCAGTGAGACACCGTTGTGCGCACAGGGCGTCCATCCCAGCGCCCACGATGACCACAGATGACCCAGTCTGTGCCTTTCATGGCTGCGTAGTGTCCCACTGTGTACACGTGCCACTCCTTCCCTAGCCCTTCGCCTGCTGATGGACATCCAGGTTGCTTCCGTGTCCTGCTGCTGTAAATAGTGCTGCAGTGAGCCTTGGGGTGCATGTGTCTTTTTCCGCTTCGCTTTCCTCAGGGTATGTGCCTAGGAGTGGTGTTGCTGCTCATGTGGCGGTTTTCTTTTTAGTTTTCTCAGGAACCTCCATACTGTTCTCTGTAGAGCTTGGATCAGTTTACATTCCCGCCATCAGTGAAAGAAGGTGCTCTTTTTCTCCAATAAGTCCTCTCCAGCATTTATTGTTTGTAGATTTGCAAATGATGGCCATTCTGACCAGTCTGAGGTAATATACCTCACTGTAGTTTTGACTTGTGTTTCTCAAATAAACCTGTATGCAGGTCAGGAAGCAACAGTTAGAACTGGACATGGAACAACAGACTGGTTCCAAATAGGAAAAGGAGTATGTCAAGGCTGTATACTGTCACCCTGCTTATTTAACTTATATGCAGAGTACATCATGAGAAATGCTGGGCTGGAAGAAGCACAAGCTGGAATCAAGATTGCCACAGAAATATCAATGACCTCAGATATGCAGATAACACCACCCTTATGGCAGAAAGTGAAAAGGAACTAAAAAGCTTCTTGATGAAAGTGAAACAGGNTTGTGGTTTAAAGCTATCTATCTGGGTTTGCTAAAAAAAAAAAAGAAAGAAAAAAAGAAGTAGACTTTGAAAAACACGTGAAAATCTAAACTATATTTTTGGAGGAAGAGGTGTTTATTCTCAGACCTATTACTTTAAGACTGTCAATTAAAAATACCCCAACTATGTGATAAGTGAGTGACTGTAGCTCAGATGGTAAAGAATCTGCCTGCAATGCAGGAGACCAGGTTTGATCCCAGGGTCAGGAAGATCCCCTGGAGAAGGGAAAGGCAACCCACTTCAGTATTCATGTCTGGAGAATTCCGTGGAGAGACCACGGGGTTGCAAAGAGTCAGACATGCTGAGCAACTTTTATTCATTCATGTGATAAATAAGCTACCAAATTATTGAATTATGCATCAATCTTCCTAAAACACTCATGCATTGACTTTCCTTTTACATTTATCTGATCCATCTGAAAGATGTTTCTGGCATATTAAACAAATGCTGGGCTTCTGGTTAGTGAACTAGTTTCATTAATTTTCCAAGTATTTGTATTCTGAATGCCTTTTAAGGCTAAGACATTGGCTCAAATACACACCACTCACTCTATTGACTCCAGTGCAGTGAGCAAAGGGCCTGGAGCCAGACTGCCTGCCTTTTGCAGCTCTCCCACCTTGAGCAAATCACCTAACCTCTCTGTATGTCAGTTCTCTCCCCTGAAAAGTAGGGCTAGTAATAGCACCTACCTCATCAAATTAAATGAGTTACTAATACATGGAAAACACCGGGAATAAAATCTGGCACATAATAAATACTCAGTAAATGTTGGCTATTTGAGCATGGGGAAAAACAACAAACAGGTCCAGACACAGGGATAAATAGAATAAGGTGAATAAAGAAGGGAATAATTGAACTGCTTCTTGGATGGAAAAAGANAATAAAATCTGGCACATAATAAATACTCAGTAAATGTTGGCTATTTGAGCATGGGGAAAAACAACAAACAGGTCCAGACACAGGGATAAATAGAATAAGGTGAATAAAGGAGGGAATAATTGAACTGCTTCTTGGATGGAAAAAGAGGGGTTTGCTAAGTAGATAGTGAAGGGCCAGGCCAAGCAGATGGTACAAGTGAAGGTACAGAATGATGAAACTGAAGAGGGTATCTGGGCAACTGTAAATGATTTAGTAGAGTTGGATTAAGAGAATGAGGGGAAAGAACCCTCAGTATTTGCTGACCAAACTCATGTGATGGGAAGTAAGGCAGAGGACAGATTTCCAGGTTGATGGTGATGCCATTAACCGGAAAGGAATTATAGGAGGTGGTGTGGGTTTTGACGTACAGTATATGAGGGGCCTTTGAGACACAAGCAGAAGTGAACAACTGCATGCATGAAACTCTGCAGGAAATCATTAGAGTGTTACTAATTTTGGATAGCCATGAACTTGGCTGACATTGTCAAGAACCAGTGTAAAGAAGACAACGATGTAGGGTACACTGGCATCTTAGGGCAGCTGGAAGAGAGGGAGCCAGAGAGAAGAAACAAAGAGAACCAGAACACGGGCCCTTAGGAGAAATCATAGGAGTAAAAAGTTTCACATCAATTAGGACGTTCTTGACTGAAAATGACACAAAACTTAAACTGGTTTAAATTCTCAAGATTTTTTGGCTCATATGACTGACAACACAAGTCNAGAACCAGAACACGGGCCCTTAGGAGAAATCATAGGAGTAAAAAGTTTCACATCAATTAGGACGTTCTTGACTGAAAATGACACAAAACTTAAACTGGTTTAAATTCTCAAGATTTTTTGGCTCATATGACTGAAAACACAAGTCTCAAGAAGATCACCCCTAAAATTTGCTGTATGATGTAGGGAGCTCAAGCATGGTGCTCTGTGACAACCCAGAGGCGTGGGATGGGGTGAGAGGAGGAAGGAAGGTTCAGGAGGGAGGGGACATATGTATCCCTATGGCTGATTTATGTTGATGTATGGCAGAAACCAACACAATACTGTAAAGCAATGGTCCTCCAATTAAAAATAAATTTAAAAAAGAAAGGGTGCAGTTTCATTAAAAAAAAAAAAAAAAGAGGATAACCTCTTAAGCTTCGGAAAGGAATTCCTCTTACCTTCTTATCATCAACACTTTGAAGATATATTGATATATTGAGTGCCTACTAAGTGCTCATACAGTTCTAGTTAATGAACAAAACAGACAAAATTCCTCCTCTGCACATACAAATGCTTCTTGGTATCTCTTTTTCTCTCATTAAAATGAAAATACAATGCCTTAAATTGGGAAAACTATTTGTGTGGAGGGAGATGAAGAGAAAAAATTTTAGAATATAATGCAAAGTTCAAAACACTTGCTGGGAACCTAACACCTTTTTGTAGGAATGTCTGAACTTCTATACTAAGTGATAATGGAGGGGTGAATGCAGTCCACTATGAATATAAAACTCTAAAATCCAAAATATCACAAATGATACATTTTAAAGCCCAGTGTGGATTTAAATTAGTCAAAGCTCTTAATTTATCACAGTTGCTGAGTTAAATTCAGGTACCTATGAAAATAATTACATTTTTCAAATATCTCAGTGGGTCTTTGTTTCTAATTGAATTGTATGGCAACATGTTTTATATGTAGGTCACTTCTAAACCTGCATTGCTACATTTACATTTAAATTAAAAGTATATAGTTTGCAATAAAAGGAGACCTCAGTCTTTATATCCAACTAAGCACTGTAAGTTTCTCAAATTTCTCCAATGCCTTAGTTCACTCAGACACTTGTCACTATTTAGACTACAGCAACCAGCCTTTCTGACTTGACTTGCATCCTACGTATCCGTCCTCTCCATGGCCGAAAGATTTCATCCAAAATGAAGATGAGTCCTTTATTCTTATAATGCCTTGCACTATAGTTACTCCATAAATTTTGCATGAAATGGGACGCAGCTTCTAGCCTGAGCTGTGAAGCTAAGTTCTGGTGCATTTATGGGTATATTGTTTCATCTTACTGGGCCTTTCATTCTCTAATTTTGAATTTATAAAACCTACTCCATTAGGTTTTTGGCAAATAAAATACTATTATATGATTGAACTTTGTGAATTCAAAAGCACTACACAGCATTAAGGGTTAAGATTAGAAGCAAGTCCAAATTATGTTAGTATTTTAATGGCTAAAAAGAAGGGTCATTTTCCTCAGTAATGATCTTTGATTCCAGTTAGAATATTTTCCATAAAACTCTGCAAAGTTAGTTATACTTTGAGTTTTAAAATATGGCCCACAAAAGCTTACTTAGTTCTTTTCTCAAAATTCCTTCTTTGCCCAAATGAAGTCCGTGCCTGATGTAAGTTAACTTACTCATCTTAAAGATGAGGAAACAATCAGAAACATTAAGTGACTTGATTTCTAAAACAGAAGTAACTTGAATAAAGGATTTTCCTAATCTTCATGGATTTTTAGATCCTTCTCCACTGGGTGTTCACTACCTGAACCAAATAGCTCCATTACCCACATGGACTAAGACTGAGAGAGGGAAGTGAAAAGTCAATTTTCCAACCAGGAGTATTTCTACAGGTGAAGCAATCCATAAGCAAGTTCCTTTCCCCTTCAGTTACTTGGCCGTATTTTGAAAAGAAACCCGAGATACCATAAATGGCTGTCAGACTGCTCTAAAGTATCAGTATTTAGCCTCCTTCCTTCTAAATTCTTTCCCCTTCCTAAAACTGGTTTGTTTTTATGGTTGATATTCCATTATATATACGTACTACTTCTTTATCCATTCCATGTCCTGGCTATTGTAAATAGTGCTTCGATGAACACTGAAGGTCATGTCTTTTTGAACTACGGTTTTCTCAGGATATACGCCCAGTAGGGGGATTGCTAGGTCATATGGCAGTTTCAATCCCTAGCTTTTTTTAAAAGGTATCTTCATAATATATACATTACCATGTGTAAAATAACTAGTGGGAAGCTCCTGAGTAACACAAGGAGCTCAGCCTGGTGCTCTATGATGCCCTAGAGGGTGAGATGGGGGGTGAGGTGGAGGGAGGCTAGAGAGGGAGGAGATATATGCATACTTACAGCTGATTCATGTACCACAGAACCAACAGAACATTGCAAAGCAATTATCCTCCAATTTAAAAAATACTAAAAAAACCTTTTTATTAAAAAAACAAAACCAAAAACTGGTTTGACCTGTACTCACATAGGTGCACCCTAGTGGCTCAGATGGTAAAGCCCGCACTGCAGGAGACCCAGATTCTATCTCTGGGTCAGGAAGATGCCCTGGAGAAGGGAATGGCTACCCACTCCAGTATTCTTGCCTGGAGAATTCTATGGACAGAGGAGCCTGGTGGGTTACAGTCCCTGGGGTTGCAAACAGTCAGACTCGAGAGAGCAACTAACACTCTTTTTTTTTCACTTTCACATAGGTGCACATCTGCCATCAGTTGCTTAATCATCTCACAAGTGTAGTAACTACTTGTTAATATTAGAACATTCACCTCCCCCAAGAAAAAGCTGTGTTTGTTTCTCACCTCCCCCACTGTGCTACCTTCTAGAAAGGAAGCTCAAAGAACCACTAGGGACTGATCCAGCGACCCTTTGTTCTCCGTCACAAACTGATTGATGGAAGTTAGGAGCTGAAACAACAAATGATAAAAAGAGGTTAAAAAGAGTTTCAGACACTGGCTGGGTGGGCATTTTTCTGTGGTTTGTTTTCATGCTAGTTTTTTAAACCTTTTATTTCAGTATCTTCTGAGATATCTGTTCCATCGATACATGAATTCTGACTAGAGACTTTTCCAGACTTGGGAATCACAACTTAGTAATTCCCACTTGTCACATGGGACTCATGTTTTACCAGTTGACGTCACTCCCTGGTACATGATACCATCACCCTCCTAATTATTCATGCACAAAGACTTCAATTTTAAGCATGCTCTATCGATTACTTCAACTTTGGAATTCAGATAGTTATCAACCTAGAGAATAAGCAGCTGTAGAATTATATTTTTAAATTTAAGATACTGTGGAAGCTATCACACTCATGTCCTTTCCTCAGTTCACACAACACTGTGACTAGCATCCTTTTACGGAGAAGGCAATGGCACCCCACTCCAGTACTCTTGCCTGGAAAATCCCATGGACGGAGGAGCCTGGTAGGCTGCAGTCTATGGGGTCGCGAAGAGTTGGACACGAATGAGTGACTTCACTTTTTTCACTTTCATGCATTGGAGAAGGAAATGGCAACCCACTCCAGTATTCTTGCCTAGAGAATCCCAGGGATGGGGGAGCCTGGTGGGCTGCCATCTATGGGGTTGCACAGTCGGTCATGACTGAAGCGACTTAGCAGCAACAGCAGCAGCATCTTTTTAACTTTTACAAACTTCATGCTCTCAACAAATTTTATAGTTTTTTGAATGTTGGTTTTCAGTATAGGGGAAAATATTCAGATTGGGGATTTTTAAAAACTCAATAAAGTCCTATAACTCCTATCTCTTAAAGGCATAAGAATCATGGAAAGACTGATGGAGTACATAACCTTTTCATGTTTCAAAATGTTATAAACAACTGCACTGCATTTTGGACTGGGTAAGTCAAATAAATCTAAGGTTATCATCTCCCTAAATACCCCTTGTTGATTTTATTATCATATGCAAAGCATTAAAATAAGGGCTGCATAAAGAGAACACATCGAAGTAGGGTTACCAGATAAAAGAGAAGAGGCTGTTATATTTGAATTTCAGATAAACAAATTTCTAGTATAATTATGTCCCAAATATCGCATATACTAGAACATCAATTGTTGTTTATTTAAAATTCAAATTTAACTGGTTGTCCTATAATTTCATTTGCTACATCTAGCAACTTGTAGAAGATCCTTATCTCTGGCAAGCTTACTATTTAAGAGGCAAATTAACAAAAGATCATAACATAAGGTGTATGTGATAAGTGCAGTAATATAACCAAGAGAGGAGATCTCCCCTGATTAACACAGAAGAGTACCTTGAAAATATGGCAACTGCAGTTCCTAAAAGATGACTAAATGCAGATTGCCAGACATGTGGTTTAGTGTGATTTCCAGAATTCAAGTGTCCTGAGTTAAATCCCAAATCCACTGCTCAGTAGCTATGTAACCTTGGATAAATTAATCTCTATTATAAAATGAGGCTACTAATACCTGCTTTATTAGGCTACAGATCAGAGATAATACATGCACAAAGCACCTAGAACACAGAGGCACTTCCAAAATGGAAATATCCACTATCAAAACGTCACATGGCAAAAAGGGTACTTGTCACAGATATTCAAATGTTAATGTTATGCAGTAATATCGGTAAATTTATTTCCATGATCTATTTACACTGTACAAACACTGTTGAAAAGCACCCTACAAGTTCACAGTACATTACAATGTATTTACTTTAAAAATATACTCCTTTATAAAAGGTTCACAGAACATTGGCATGTCAACTTGGGATGAAACTCAAAGCATGTCACCAACTCTGTGGTAGCAAGAATGCTTCCAAGCATTGTCAATTACACAATCACAAGTCACCATTTCAGTTTTAAATACATATTTTTAAATAAAAAATGAATTCTACAGTGGAAAGTTCCAGCAGGAATACTCATTAGTTAATTAACATATATTTTCATGGAGATGTTGTTTCATAATAATTTACAGTATCAACTTAAATTTGCCAAAAAGACCCACAAGTTTTGCAGTCCAAAGATTCTTGTCATTCTTGTCTATTTTTTCTTCTTTGTTGGTTCTCCCAGTTCTATTTTGCGCTTTTTAGAAGTATGCTCATCTTTTTCATCATCTTTAAATAGGAAAGGAAGAGTTTCAATCAGTAACTTTAAACATTAAAATTTCATTGACTCTATACCAAAATCATCGTCCTCAACTGTTTCTTTCAAAGTTTTCCAATAAAAAATAAAAACTTAAAGGCAGCTGACAAGAAGAAGATCAAATTTGTTCCGATAAAGCTATTCTCATTAAATACATAATCTACATGTTAAGAATGGGATACTTTCTGTTGTTTTTTACAAAAGAAGATGTCAGTTTAACCATGACATTATTTAAGTGACTATCTGGTAGTCTCTCCCTTCTAATCCGCCTTCTCTCTCCCACAAACAACTTCCCTCCCTATTTCATCTCCCACCCCTACCCCCACATTTACTTTTTGAAGTTAAAAAAGCACTCACAGGTAGATGTTTCACTGAAACTGTATTTTCAATTTTGTCCTATGTAGGTAGTTCTACTTTCTCCCCCATTCCCAGGAGGGTCAGAATATTCCAATGGCAAGACAAAAACAGGCTTCTTCCCCCCCTTCATATTATGGAGAATCGGGAGAGGGGAGGGGAGAAGAACCTCAAATTAAAACCATGTCCTTTACACTTTTCGAAAATGTTATTAGTATCTGTAGTCACAGAAAATTTTTAATAAATAAAAATATTGTAAGATCTGAAACAGTGGATCCTTTTATTCAATTACAACAATCCAGCTACACATTTCAACAAAATACAGGGTAGCACAGAGCAGCTGTTAGTTCCCATCCTTGAACAAACGTGTGGCATTATTTTAAGAACTACACACAGATGGAATAAATTATACGTAGGAGATGTTATGATTTATAAAGTACAAATTTATTTTAAGCACATCACTGAATTCTTTGTACTTTATTTCTCATTCAAGAGATACTCAAAGTTCAATAACTACCTATGTGGTAGCCTATAAAAAAATGTTTTGATGCTGAAAGGGGACTTCATATTAAAAAATCTGGGAAGCCAACTGATATAGAACATAGACTTTTTTTCCAACTTCCCTTTTATTATTAACTGTCAAGAGAACAATGCCAATGTCACTATTATTCAACACTTCACATTTACAAAACGACTTCACAGTCATTTTTACATGTTATTTTTTGATATTCTTCTGATAAAGACCGAGGATTTCTGTCACTACTGTTTTTTAAAAAATTGGATTATAATTGACACTAACATTAGTTTCAGGTGTAAAACGTAGTGATTTGATATTTTTATATATTATGAAATGATCACCATAATAAGTCTAGTTATCACCTGTCACTGTACAGAGCTATTACAATATTATTGACTATATTCCCTATGCTGTGCATTACATCCCTGTGCTTTAACCTATTTTATAGCTGGAAGTTTGTACCTCTTAATCCCACTCACATATTTCACCTGTCCCCTTAACTCCTTCCCTTCTGGCAACTACCAGCTTGTTCTCTTTATCAAGGAGTCTGCTTCTGTTTTGTTTGTTCATTTGTTTTTCGGATCACAAACTCATTATGGGAAAAATAAACTTAAAACCTTAAGCCGGGACTTTCCTGGTGGTCTAGTGGTTAAGAATCTGCCTTACAATGCAAGGGATGTGGATCAGGGAATTAAGATCCCACCTGCCTTTGAGCAACGAAGCCCCTAACACGGCAACTACTGAGCCCACGTGCCACAACTAGAGAGTCCAAGTACCACACAAAAAAAGATTTTGCATGAGGCAGCTAAGACCCAACTCAGCCAAACATAAAAAAAAAAAAGAAACCCCCTAAGCCTTCAATTCCCTTCTGATAACCAGCATATTCAGAATATTTCTTTGGTTGATATGGACAATAATTAGTATCAAAGCAGGTAATGCATCTTTAAAACCAGCCAAGGTCTTTGTTTTTTAATTGGATTTTAATTATCACCATGCCTGACGTTTGAGATTCCTTTCACTAGTAATATAAAAATTGAAATTACTTTTAAACTCTACTAGAAAATGCACTGCTAACATATACTAAAAAGACATTCTGAGACACTCTGCTTTTAGTCTGTCACTTACTACAAGAACACTTACTCAATAACAAGGAAAACAAACTACTGAGGCTAGAAAAATAACTTCCTACCAGTCGCTGAACAGAAGAGCTAATGCCATCTAGTGATATAGCAAGGCATTGCCTTAGGAAAAAAAGAAACCTGAAGTCTTTAATCAACTTTACTAAGTTTCTTATTTATACTCTGTGCTATCTACTACAGATGCACTAGTAAGGAAGCAGTTGTTTTATATGGAATTCACGTCACTTGAAACAAACAAGTTTAAATTATTAACAGAAACTAACTTTGTAAATTCTTTAAACAAGTGCTGGTAAGTAGTAAGGCTCTGTAATGAATGAGTTTTGAATTTTCCCAGCTTCTTCTATCTAGAAGGAGTTAACTGGTAAAAAGATGCAGAAAATGAGAAAAGTAAAATCAAAGTTATCTGATAATCTAAAAAATGAGGTGATTTAAGAGTGTGGAACTTCTAATACAAGATATTTTATGAATTTAAAAAAAAGCTAAAAAAAAGAAATATTCTGAATATGCTAGTTATCAGAAGGGAATTGAAGGCTGAGGGNAAATTTAACTGGTTGTCCTATAATTTCATTTGCTACATCTAGCAACTTGTAGAAGATCCTTATCTCTGGCAAGCTTACTATTTAAGAGGCAAATTAACAAAAGATCATAACATAAGGTGTATGTGATAAGTGCAGTAATATAACCAAGAGAGGAGATCTCCCCTGATTAACACAGAAGAGTACCTTGAAAATATGGCAACTGCAGTTCCTAAAAGATGACTAAATGCAGATTGCCAGACATGTGGTTTAGTGTGATTTTCAGAATTCAAGTGTCCTGAGTTAAATCCCAAATCCACTGCTCAGTAGCTATGTAACCTTGGATAAATTAATCTCTATTATAAAATGAGGCTACTAATACCTGCTTTATTAGGCTACAGATCAGAGATAATACATGCACAAAGCACCTAGAACACAGAGGCACTTTCAAAATGGAAATATCCACTATCAAAACGTCACATGGCAAAAAGGGTACTTGTCACAGATATTCAAATGTTAATGTTATGCAGTAATATCGGTAAATTTATTTCCATGATCTATTTACACTGTACAAACACTGTTGAAAAGCACCCTACAAGTTCACAGTACATTACAATGTATTTACTTTAAAAATATACTCCTTTATAAAAGGTTCACAGAACATTGGCATGTCAACTTGGGATGAAACTCAAAGCATGTCACCAACTCTGTGGTAGCAAGAATGCTTCCAAGCATTGTCAATTACACAATCACAAGTCACCATTTCAGTTTTAAATACATATTTTTAAATAAAAAATGAATTCTACAGTGGAAAGTTCCAGCAGGAATACTCATTAGTTAATTAACATATATTTTCATGGAGATGTTGTTTCATAATAATTTACAGTATCAACTTAAATTTGCCAAAAAGACCCACAAGTTTTGCAGTCCAAAGATTCTTGTCATTCTTGTCTATTTTTTCTTCTTTGTTGGTTCTCCCAGTTCTATTTTGCGCTTTTTAGAAGTATGCTCATCTTTTTCATCATCTTTAAATAGGAAAGGAAGAGTTTCAATCAGTAACTTTAAACATTAAAATTTCATTGACTCTATACCAAAATCATCGTCCTCAACTGTTTCTTTCAAAGTTTTCCAATAAAAAATAAAAACTTAAAGGCAGCTGACAAGAAGAAGATCAAATTTGTTCCGATAAAGCTATTCTCATTAAATACATAATCTACATGTTAAGAATGGGATACTTTCTGTTGTTTTTTACAAAAGAAGATGTCAGTTTAACCATGACATTATTTAAGTGACTATCTGGTAGTCTCTCCCTTCTAATCCGCCTTCTCTCTCCCACAAACAACTTCCCTCCCTATTTCATCTCCCACCCCTACCCCCACATTTACTTTTTGAAGTTAAAAAAGCACTCACAGGTAGATGTTTCACTGAAACTGTATTTTCAATTTTGTCCTATGTAGGTAGTTCTACTTTCTCCCCCATTCCCAGGAGGGTCAGAATATTCCAATGGCAAGACAAAAACAGGCTTCTTCCCCCCCTTCATATTATGGAGAATCGGGAGAGGGGAGGGGAGAAGAACCTCAAATTAAAACCATGTCCTTTACACTTTTCGAAAATGTTATTAGTATCTGTAGTCACAGAAAATTTTTAATAAATAAAAATATTGTAAGATCTGAAACAGTGGATCCTTTTATTCAATTACAACAATCCAGCTACACATTTCAACAAAATACAGGGTAGCACAGAGCAGCTGTTAGTTCCCATCCTTGAACAAACGTGTGGCATTATTTTAAGAACTACACACAGATGGAATAAATTATACGTAGGAGATGTTATGATTTATAAAGTACAAATTTATTTTAAGCACATCACTGAATTCTTTGTACTTTATTTCTCATTCAAGAGATACTCAAAGTTCAATAACTACCTATGTGGTAGCCTATAAAAAAATGTTTTGATGCTGAAAGGGGACTTCATATTAAAAAATCTGGGAAGCCAACTGATATAGAACATAGACTTTTTTTCCAACTTCCCTTTTATTATTAACTGTCAAGAGAACAATGCCAATGTCACTATTATTCAACACTTCACATTTACAAAACGACTTCACAGTCATTTTTACATGTTATTTTTTGATATTCTTCTGATAAAGACCGAGGATTTCTGTCACTACTGTTTTTTAAAAAATTGGATTATAATTGACACTAACATTAGTTTCAGGTGTAAAACGTAGTGATTTGATATTTTTATATATTATGAAATGATCACCATAATAAGTCTAGTTATCACCTGTCACTGTACAGAGCTATTACAATATTATTGACTATATTCCCTATGCTGTGCATTACATCCCTGTGCTTTAACCTATTTTATAGCTGGAAGTTTGTACCTCTTAATCCCACTCACATATTTCACCTGTCCCCTTAACTCCTTCCCTTCTGGCAACTACCAGCTTGTTCTCTTTATCAAGGAGTCTGCTTCTGTTTTGTTTGTTCATTTGTTTTTCGGATCACAAACTCATTATGGGAAAAATAAACTTAAAACCTTAAGCCGGGACTTTCCTGGTGGTCTAGTGGTTAAGAATCTGCCTTACAATGCAAGGGATGTGGATCAGGGAATTAAGATCCCACCTGCCTTTGAGCAACGAAGTCCCTAACACGGCAACTACTGAGCCCACGTGCCACAACTAGAGAGTCCAAGTACCACACAAAAAAAGATTTTGCATGAGGCAGCTAAGACCCAACTCAGCCAAACATAAAAAAAAAAAAGAAACCCCCTAAGCCTTCAATTCCCTTCTGATAACCAGCATATTCAGAATATTTCTTTGGTTGATATGGACAATAATTAGTATCAAAGCAGGTAATGCATCTTTAAAACCAGCCAAGGTCTTTGTTTTTTAATTGGATTTTAATTATCACCATGCCTGACGTTTGAGATTCCTTTCACTAGTAATATAAAAATTGAAATTACTTTTAAACTCTACTAGAAAATGCACTGCTAATATATACTAAAAAGACATTCTGAGACACTCTGCTTTTAGTCTGTCACTTACTACAAGAACACTTACTCAATAACAAGGAAAACAAACTACTGAGGCTAGAAAAATAACTTCCTACCAGTCGCTGAACAGAAGAGCTAATGCCATCTAGTGATATAGCAAGGCATTGCCTTAGGAAAAAAAGAAACTTGAAGTCTTTAATCAACTTTACTAAGTTTCTTATTTATACTCTGTGCTATCTACTACAGATGCACTAGTAAGGAAGCAGTTGTTTTATATGGAATTCACGTCACTTGAAACAAACAAGTTTAAATTATTAACAGAAGCTAACTTTGTAAATTCTTTAAACAAGTGCTGGTAAGTAGTAAGGCTCTGTAATGAATGAGTTTTGAATTTTCCCAGCTTCTTCTATCTAGAAGGAGTTAACTGGTAAAAAGATGCAGAAAATGAGAAAAGTAAAATCAAAGTTATCTGATAATCTAAAAAATGAGGTGATTTAAGAGTGTGGAACTTCTAATACAAGATATTTTATGAATTTAAAAAAAAGCTAAAAAAAAGAAATATTCTGAATATGCTAGTTATCAGAAGGGAATTGAAGGCTGAGGGGGTTTCTTTTGTTTTATTTTTTAATTAAAAAAAGCTAACAAGTCGACTTGTTAACATGGCACACGAGACTGAAATGGCAAAAATCACTTCTAAGAAGGAAGGTATTTACCACCAAAAAAAGGACAGGTATACTCAACAACCAACATTAAAGTCAGAATTGAAGATTTCAGTATTATCTTTCAATCTCATAATCCAGCTTTAAGCTGGCTGAGCAGAGGGATCCTTTTGTTTTTTGACATTGCCAACATCTACTACTTAGTGGAGGGCCATCGTATGGTCAGAAATTGTCATGGGACTAGCACCATTACCTGACACATATTTTCTTCTATCTGAATTTAAAAGGCAAGCTGGAAAAAAAGATACTTTTTTCTACTTGTTTGTCCTGGTATATAAGCCTAGGCTTTTCCACACAGAACAAAGAGAAGAGCACCAGCCTACTGACACCCTGGATTGAATATCAACTCTAATGGCCTTACTGCCAATTCTTCTCACGGGACAGCTACTTCTCAAGCACCCTGGCTTGAAAAACAGCAAGAGACTAAACCCCAGTTTAATAAAGCATTGTTTCCATTTAAAAATCTGATTCCTATTCTGTCTCTTCCTACTTGTGTCAAGTTATGCAAATTCTTTAAGCTGTAACTGTCTTCTTGTCTACAAACAGTAATAACAAACGTACTAACTCTGTACTAGGTTGCTAAGAGTAATAAACTAGAAAACTTATGTAAATATTTTAGAGCTTGGCATTGTCTAGTTTTGTGACCTTGGACAAGTCACGTAAGCTCTCGTTTTGACATTTCCCTAATGGTTTCACAAGGGGATGTAAGGATTAAAGGTAATTTATGGAAAAGTGCTTTTTATTAACTACATAAAACTACTATAAAATGAGGCATTTTAAATGTCCACTTCATTTGGCATCTCCGAAGAGATGCCATTTACTGAAAATATGCCTTCACTAGTGATTTCTAATTCACACCAGAAGTCATGAAAGAAATGGAAAAACCAGGTAGAATAAAAACTGGAGAGTAATATCCTTTTATAGTGAAAAAAAATGAGAGTATATACTTCAGAATGTATACTGCATTTAACTGTCCCATCTCTTTAGGGTCCTTTAGTCAAAAATGTTTCTTTAATCTTTCTTTGACTTTCAAGATCTTGACACATTTCAAGACTCAGCTCATTATTTTGTGGAATATCCTTCAATTTGGATATGTTTGTGTTTGACAGGAATATCACCAATGTGATGCTGTGTTCAAGTGACAGTTTTGATTTGTCCTATTACTTATGATGTTCCAGGCTTCTCTACAATGAACTCCAAAATGAAGTTACTATTTTTTTCAATTTGGAATTAACAAGCATTAATTTTGTGAAAAGATACTTTAGATCTGAATAAACATCCTATTCCTTAAAACACACAAACAAAAACTGGAGTAAGACGTTCTACCAGTTGGTTACCCTTTCTCTCACAAGAAAATTCTCTACGGTTGTAAAAGGAGCTAAGTAAAGTAGCACTTGTATTATGGCAAGATCAGAAATTTGTTTAAGAAAAACAGCAAACCCTTCCATAAAAATGACAGTCAAAAATATTTAGTCCAATAATCCATATTTACTTAAAAATGTACTATAAATGGCAATACAAACATAAATACCCCTGGATCCTGGTATTTAAGAAACTCATTTTTATAAAGCAGACAGACTTGTGAACAAACAGCACATCAAGAGTGGTGAGCGCCATCCATGGGAAGCCCAGGTGGCTCAGTAGGTAAAGAATCCACCTGCCAATGCAGGAGACACAGGAGACTCAGGGGGGGTTCCCTGGGTGGGGAAGATTCCCTGGAGAAGGGAATGGCAACTCACTCCAGGATTCCTGCCTGAGAAATCCCGTGGACAGAGCAGCCTGGCAGGCTACAGTCCATGAGGTCACCAAGAGTTGGGCGTGAAAGAGTTGAACATGACTGAGTGAGCATGCACATGCATGTGGTACAGGGTACAGAGGAACAAACCTTTAACCACAGACTACGGAGAAACATATATGGAACCATTAAAGGAATGGAACCATTAAACAGCTTGGTCTATTCAGTGCTGAATTTTAAGAACTTAGGAGATGGCAACCCGCTCTAGTAATTTTGCCTGGAAAATGCCATAGACAGAGGGGGCTGGCAGGCTACAGTGCATGGGGCTGCAGAGTGGGACACAACTGAGTGCTACAAAGGGGCCGTGTGAAGTGAGGGCAGAGAAAAAGGCAGCCTATCACCCAGGGCTGACTCTCCTGCTGACTCTCCTGCTGGTGAAGGGTTTTAAGCAAGTGAGGCCAGAAGGTAAAAGAGTGGGTAAAAGTATGGAAGCAGAGATCACTGTGATTACTTATGACTCCTTTTTCCTATTCTAACTACGTAAGACTTAAAATCCAAGCAAGAGGTGGGATTACAATACTATGAACTAAGGCAAGACAACTAAGTCATTATCTTATTACTATTTTTAATCATTATGTATTAAGGGTTAAGAAATTCATTTTGTGATGCTAATTTTAGCTCTAAAGCACAACTGCTTTAATAGAAAGTAAAACCTTCACATTTCACAACTGTGATTACAACAAAGAGTTTATGAAGTAACTCATGTTGCTCTAACAATAAGACATCATATATCACACATAATACTGGTTGAAATATCAAAGATTTCACTTTAAATCCTGAATATTTTATGACCTTTCTCAAAAACAGAGCAAAAGATATCCAAAGACCATAATCAGTTTAACTCAATAGACTTAAATTTCATTCATTAAATATCTCGTTCTTTTAAAACTCATCACAGGGATCAAAAGGTATTACCACTGGAGTCTGACTTTCCTTACCTGATTCCACTGTCTCCTCCCCTTCTGGTAGAAGCCTAGCTTTCTTAGCATTCTGTGGGGCATCATCACCATTGTCCTCATATATGTTAGACCATTTTATTGCCATATCCAGCTCTGGAGGGGGAGGTTTCTTCTCTGCAGAGTACGTCTCCGGAGGTGGTACATAGTTTGACTTCCATATTTTGAATTCCTTTGGAGGCTGTTAAGCAAACACATTAAGAAGCACTGTGACGAACCGAGGTTTCTATAATCAATGTGGGCACATGCAACTCCCTGCCGTTCGCTTACTGTTCAGGTTGACTTTTTTTTTTTTTTAAGGTTTAGAAACACATTTTTTCCATCAAAATCACAATACTGTTAAGTGAAAAGCCAAAGGGTTCCCTGTACGAATAAAGCTAATAACTTTTAGTTACCAAAGAAGAATCCAGTCTCAGATACTACGCCAAGGCTGACCCCTTCAGGAGGTTGCAGCAGACACTGTCTTGGAGGCAGCACCGCAGGCACTTCGGCGTCAAAGGGAAGGGGTCTCGGGGAGAAGGAAAAGTGTGAGGAGGAACGGAGCAGCTGGGGAGTGAGTGTGGGAAAGCACCAGGCAGCCTGCACAGGATAAGCTGGGTGATGGCAGGCATTAACATTTTGGCATTTACGTGGTATGGGTATAGCATAGTTCAATGAGGAATAGGCCTTTAAGGCCCAGCAAGACCTGCAATGTTAAGTTTGCTGCTGCTGCTGCTGCTAAGTCGCTTTAGTCGTGTCCGACTCTATGCGACCCCATAGACGGCAGCCCACCAGGCTCCCCTGTCCTTGGGATTCTCCAGGCAGGAACACTGGAGTGGGTTGCCATTTCCTTCTCCAATGTTAAGTTTAGTAACAGTGAAACAGGTCTCCTGGGATCCAAACAGGATATTGGACTTCAGCTGGGACAGTAGAATTTTGGTAGACAAGAAAACAACAGGACAAAGTCCCAGAGGCAGACACCAGTGTGGGTAACTCTTGAGGGCCCATGAGCAAACCAGACAGACTGAAGTTGCAGGTTTGCCTGGGGGATGAGACACTGGCTCTTGAGGGTGGGGCTAGATCCAGCTGAGGAGTCAAGACATGATTGGTAAGAAACAAAGTTTCATTATGAGTTTTTACCAGGAAAACAGCATCTAAGGAAGATTAGTACAAGTGGACTTCCCAGATGGCACAGTGGTAAAGAATCCACCTGCCAATGAAGGGGGTGCAAGAGACGTGGGTTTGATCCTTGGGTTGGAAAGATCCCCTGGCGTAAGAAATGGCAACCCACTCTAGTATTCTTGCCTGGAAAATCCCATGAACAGAGGATCCTGGTGGGCTACAGTCCATGGGGTCACAAAGAGTCAGAAACAACTGAACACTCAGTCAGTATAAGAAATATCTACAAGTGGATCGGGACAGGAAAAGTTAGATTTGCCACAGATTTTGCAGCTATCTAAATATGTGGTATAGAACTGGACTAGGGAAGAGAAAAACATGATGCTTTCAAAATAAAGATGAACATAACTTGTTTTATACATGGGAGAAGTAAAGAAAAGAAGGAATTGAAAGTTTTCAAGCATGGCAGGGGAGACATGAAAGAGGAGAATCCGTTTAGTGGGATGGAATGGACGGTGATGAATATAGTTTGGGACCTAGATTCATTTGAATCTTACAGCTTAGTGAGACTTTGCAGTTGGCCACGTGGAACAACTAAGTTTCATGTTTTTCAGATAAGGAAATCTTGAGTTTGAGATAACAGAGGACATCCTAAAAAAGGTGTCTTAGAGGCAGTTGACCATTTATAGCTGCATTTTTAATGACAGATCAAAACTCGTGACAACAATGTTGGAGTCATAGGCATAGACCTGTCAAATAATTCTGTAGGAATGAATAAATTATCCCAGGCAGAGGACAGAAAGTGGGAAGAGAAGAGGAGACTAAAGACATAGGGAAGACAGCAGAGAATTGAATCAAGAGGTAGAAGAGAGACAGGAATTTTGGCTTTGCTATTTGTTAGCTATAGGAACTTGACAATTTATTGACCTCTGGGTCTCAGACTGCAGTCATACCAAGGCTTGACAGAAGGGGGTTGGAAGAGTTGGGGAATCTTCTTCCAAGATCACTCACGTGGTCTCTGGTCCCTAGCTGTTGGCTGGGACAACGTTATCTTACTATGTAGGCTTCTCCGTAAGGTCCCTTACAACATGGCAACTAACTTGTCTCTGAAAGTAAGTGAATGAGAGATGGTCCCAGTCTCTTACAACCGAATCTCAGAGCTAACATCTCATCACTTTTTGCCAAATTCTATTCATAGAAACAAGTTAAGGAGGAAGGGTAATATAAGGGTGTGAATATTAGGAGGCAGGACTTCGGAGGCCATTTTAGTGACTGCCTGGCATAATATCTAACAGTTATATTCTTAGACTGTTTTCTACTATTGTAGCTGGTTCACCTAAGTTGGCCATTCAATAAATATTGAATCCACTGAGGTAGGCACAGGCACAGGTGGTGCACAGAAGAAGGCAATTTTGCCTAAAAGGAAAAGTCACAGAAATTTCCACAGGAGAAATTATGCTTGCACCAATTCTTAAAGGATAAGCAGGAGTTCATCTGGTGATAGTTGGACTAAAAAGGAAGGCTGAACGCCAAAGAATTGATGGTTTCAAAGTATGATCCTGGAGAAGACTCTTGAGAGTTCCTGGGACAGCAAGGAGATCAAACCAGCCACTCCTAAAGGAAATCAACCCTCAATATTCATTGGAAGGACTGTTGCTGAAGCAACACTGACCAACTGAAAAACTTGCCTGCAATAGTTCAGAAATTTTCTTAAGGTTACAATTAATACGCTCTTAGGAAAAACACAAAGGCTATCCTCCCATTTTCAATGCTATTACTCTATTACAATAAAACTGAAATTCTAGTTTTGTTTTTCATTGTTGACTTTACTAATTCTGTGAGCTTTGGAGGCGCTCAGGGTTGACACATTCTAGTACCTTCTTGCTTTCTTCACCTATACATTCTGTATGTGTGACTGAATGTCAAGTAAGCTGGTTTGGCAGTTTCTCAAAGTGGCAAAAATAACAGAACACCAAGGAGCTTTTCCAAGGGCTTCTCTCTTCATGACTAGCGCTGTCACTGTAGAATACGTAGTCCTGGTTCTTCCCTCCAAGTGTGGAGTACTCTCTGGGGCTCTCTGATCACCCAAGCTTTGGTCCAATCCAATCTGACTCCCCAGACCTAAGCAACCAGAGGGCAGAACAGGCAGTGATCAGAGAGGCCCTAAGTAACGCCAGCTCATCATGTTTGAAGAATATTGATTTTGCTTTTTATGACCATTGTTCTCTAACAACTAAAAGGCTTGGTTCATCATTTTACTGTGGCATTTGCCACCCAATGTTGGATCCCAGTGTTTGATAGTCATATAACTCTGCTGCCAGTGGGTACAGTGCCTGGGAAGTAAGAGGCATGCCACAACACAGACCCTCTGTGTTAAACAATCTTCTACTCAAGGGTTGGCAGCTGGAAATTTGATTTAGGAATCAATGGTGCTGTTAAGCACCATTGTTTTTGTGCACAAAGAACAATGACTGACTTTTTTTTTTAAGCATTCTTGATGTTATACTATTATAGTAACCCACATTTTCCATTCTTTCACTTTCTTTGAAAAGCAAACACTCTTTTCTTGGTAATTAGGCACACAAGTGAAAAAACACACCCCAGTTTTTCTTGGACAGCTTATCTCTACTTTATGACTACTATTTAAAATTAAACAAAATAAAACAAGCAAACAAAAAAAACCCCACTATTCAGTTCTCTCAAATTAGACAGGCATTTTCTTTTCTTCTTCCTCTATTGCAGACTACTGATTTTCTTGGAAAAGAGAAGGAATCATAATGGCTAATCACAGATAAAATACATCCTAATTTTAGTATGAGTAAATAAAGCATTATAAAGAAATATAAATTCTTTATATGTTAATATGTAACCATCATATTTAAAGTTAAAGTCATGCTAAATTTTGCTGGTTTTAAAAAAATAATATTTAATGAGTAGTAATGAATATGTCCACTTTTACTTTGTGATTAAGTAAAGAAAGTGTCTAAGAGGTCCCTTTTCTCCAATATCCTCCCAGGGCAGAATCCCATCTGTATCTCTGAGCCAGTCCAGACAGCCTTTTGCTCCATGAGACAACCCAGGGCACTGCCAGTTACTATGCTGTCAGAAGGTAATCAGAGGTCTGTGTTCAAGGCACTGTGCTGAGTGTTCCATCAGAGTAAAGAAAACAGAATAAAATGCTTGCCATAAAGAAACTTAATACCCTGTTGGCAAAGTTCAGAAAATAATTACAATAACATAAGACAAGAATCTAAAGGGGATTCCATGGACTGTATAGTCCATGGGGTCGCAAATAATTGGACACGACTGAAAGGGGCCATAGAAACAAACCAAACCTCTTGGAAACTCAAGGCTAGGAACGAGGTAGAACATAGCCACGGGGACCCACTGGACCTAGTTCTGCTGCCTGGACGGACTCTGTGGTTTCTCTTGTCCATGTGTAGAGGTGACATATTTATAGAAAAGTCAAAGAGGCAATGTAGTTGAGCAGCCCGAAGCTGGGTCTAGGGCATTAGACATCTTTGGTCATCAAGCTGGACCTTTTCTTTTTTCAGCCGCATCACCTTGAGCAAGTTACGTAACCTCACTATACTTCCAGTGTTTGTTACTTTTTAAATATTTAGTTATTTATTTAGTCTGTGTCGGGTCTCAGTTGCAGCACGTGGGACTTTTGTTGCGGCTCTTATTCTCTCTAGTTGAAGCCTGGGGGCTTAGTTGCCCCTCGGAATGTGGGATCTTAGTTCCCTGACTAGGGATGGAATCTGCATTCCCTGCATCACAAGGTGTCCTCTTTACCACTGGACCACCAGGGAAGTGCCTGTACTTCTGTTTTTTTAATTTGTAAAATGGGCATAGTAAGACCTATCTGACAAACTTATTGAAGAATTAAATGATAATATAAGGGACTTTCGAGTAGTGCCTGGCACCCAGTGTATAAAAAAAAATCATAGCTGTTTGCTTTTATGTTTTTCCAATTTCCCTCTGATTTTCCCATTTTTAAAAACTATATGTGACTATTAAAGTTAATGCCTATACAATGCCTGGCTCAGAACAGATTTATAGAAAATGTTAGGTTAATTCCACTGGGAACTGTTAATAACAGAATATCATAAAATGGACAAGCAATAGAACTTTATTTTTCACAGTGTTGAAGGCTGGAAGTCTCAGATCAGGGTGCCAACCCGGTTGGCTGATGGCTCTGTTTCAGGGGGCAGACTTCTTGTATCNCCCTCTGTCTCTGTCTCTTATACACATCTAGATGTGTATAAGAGACAGGGGCAGAGTCTGGGGTGAGGGGGGGCAGGGGGGAGAAGGAATGTCTTTCTTGATAGAAAAATATCCATATGCTTTTACTGCAGAAGCAGCTCAGTTCTCATCACTGCCTGCCACCCTGGGCGTGGCGGCAGGCACTGTGCTGAAGATGAGGGTGAGGGAAACCGGGAAGGAAAGGAAAGGTGGCCAGAGCATGAAGGGTGGAAATACGGGCGGGCTTGGGGTGGCGGCTGCAGACTGGACCAGAATGTGGAGGGCCTGGGGTGCTGAGGGGAGGGGCTTGGGAAGCCAGACCAGAGGGAGGAAGGGCGAAAGGAAGGCACAAGGGCTGCCAGCAGACCTGTGTTTTCATCCAGCCCGACTCCCAGGATCGGCGAGATGCCCCCTGTGACCGGATCCTCCATGGGGCCCCCCAGCTCCAAAGGGGCCAGGGTCTGGGTGAGTGGATTGCGGTACGTCCCCCCAAGGGTGAGCCACTGCCTTGTTTGCGGGTGCAGAGTCACAGCCAGCACGGGCACCTCGATGCCCGTTATGGGGTCTGTCATGAGAGCCCCTGACTGTGACGTCCTTCTCGGCTGCAGGACAGGCAGGCGGGTGGCTGGCAGGGAGCCTGTGGCAAGACAGGTTGGGTAGGGCACGTAGGGGAGGATGGCAGCTTCTGAGGTTCGGATGCCACCTGGACAGGGAGACAGGGAGGTGTTAACACACACTGGTCTGTCTGCATCCCTCCCGAGCCCAGCAAGGCAGGGGCAGAGAGCCTTTGGCATGCATTTCTTTCATCTGCTGCTCTCTCCAGCAGGGCACTTTTGTAGCAAGAATGTTAAGGGACGGAGGGGGAGAAGGTGTCCCCAAGCCCCACGGCCCAAAGCCAGAGTCCTGCTTCCCATGCTGTGCCCCTGGGGGGTTCATTCCGGACAGCCCACACTCGGTGGAGTTACAGAGTGGTAGGAGTCTCACCAGAACTGCAGTCAGTGGTGGGCACCAGGGTTGCTTCCTGCACATCGTAACCCAGATTTCCAGCCTCGGGGAGCACCCGCCCCGTGTCAGGGTGGATGAAGTAGCCTGGGGGTATGGGCCCTGCCTGGCCACTGGCCGGGAGCATCACACAGTCCGGGCCAGGGACCATCAACTTGGTGACAGGATGCACACCGACGTTTTTGGCGCCCCCTGGAGAGCTTGCTGAGGCTGCAGGAACGCAAACACCAGCTTAGCCCTGGGCCTGAGGCCACATCTGGCAGGTCAGGGGCTCCCTTGGCTGGGTGGACTAAAAGGAGCTGGAAGGAGACCCCCTAACCAAACTAACCCTGGTAGGAGGGTGTAGCAAGTGCTTGGGAAAGACTTTTTTTTCTTTTTTTTGCTGAGTCCAGGTCAGGGCTCCACATTTGGGATGTGAGCCTGACATCATCAAATTGTAGGATCCTACCCCCCGCCTCTTTCTTTCCTGGCGAGTCCTGCTGCTGCTGCTAAGTCGCTTCAGTCATGTCCAACTCTGTGCGACCCCATAGACAGCAGCCCACCAGGCACCCCCGTCCCTGGGATTCTCCAGGCAAGAACACTGGAGTGGGTTGCCATTTCCAGCATTTTCCAAACCTGACCTTTTGCATTCAGTAATCAGGCTTTTGCTCTCAGGAAGTGCTGCCTTATATATACAGCTATGCTCTGTGGCGGTTTTGTTTGTCTCCTCCTCTGCCGTTCCCCTTGTGGAGGTTCCCTCTTCTGTAACACAGCCGTTTGCCCAGGACGCTGCACAGGAAGCCCCTCCCAACCTTGGGGATTTCCTCTTGGTTTAGCCTTCCTCCCACCTGATACAGGGCCAGTTTTTTTCGGGGGAAGGGGGTGGTCCTGGCTGAGTCCGAGCAGGGCTCACCTGGCCGCAGCAGCTCCGCCCCAGTGCCTGTGCCTAGGACGCCCCAGGCTTTCAGGCGGTGGCCCTCCTGCAGCACGACCTGGGACAGGCTGCCCAGAAGAGCGTCCAGCTGGGGGACTTCCCTGCGGGGGCGGGGTTGGGAGAGGACCAAGTCAGAGGGAGGGACAACTAGGGATGGAAGAGGGACACTTTGGCGTGGCCAGTCCTGGGACCCCACGAAGCCACGCGGCCCTCCCTGGCCCTGATCCCACGCAGCCTGACTCAGAGTTACCGGGTACACACCCTTCTGGGTTCTGCCCAGCCCGGGAGGACTTTGCGGGCCTGGAGCCTGAATGTGCCTTCAGCAGCCGCCGAGCGGCCATCAGCGCCGAGCAGAAGGAGCCCCACTGTTCCTGCCTTGCACGGAGATCTTGGCGAAGGAGCGCCAGTTGGTGACCGAGGCTTGCTGCGTACTCGCCTGCCAGGCGCCCCCTCCGCCTGGCCTCCTCCTCCGCGGCCCTGGCGGCTGCCTCTGCAGCCTGGGGTCAGAGACCACCCTGCCTGCTTAAGGCTGCAGGCACCACGGCCTCCGGGGACCGCGGCTCAGGGGGTCCCCCTGAGCGCTGCGGAGCACTGCGAGTGGACGTGCAGCAGAGGCTCCGGGGGCGCAGCGGGAGGGGCTAAAACCCCGGGGGGCCCGGGAGATGGGAAACAGGTGCTGAGGGGCTTCTGGGCTCAGTGAGGAGGGGGAGTTGCATGTGGGCACAGGGACGAGGTGGGAAGCATGAACACGGTCCGACCTGCTGTTGCTCTCTCTGGGGGCTTCCCAGAAGCTGGCCCGCGGAGGCTGCGATGCGATGCCCAGGACCCCACAGCTGCTGGAGAGACCGCGCTTCGCTTCCCAGTTGGAGGCAGAGGCGTTTGAGCTGTGCGAGGGAGGGAGCGCAGAGTTCGTTCCGAGGCGCCAAGCCGCTTTCACGGCTGGGGGCGCAGTGCCCCCTGCTGGCAGGTTGTGGAGAGGCTGCAGGGGACAAAATGCCCTTTCCCTGGGAGGATCTGGTGAAGACCCGCCCCGGGCAAGACACGTTGCGCACCTTCCCCCTAGGGAACCCCTGGTCCAGCTTAGGGACTTGGACTCTAGTGTGCTCATTTTGCTCCCAATACCTGTTCCCTAATGGTCTGCATTAGCTCACCCGGGTGGGCTACCTGGGTCATGAGTGGGACTCTTTAAGACACTCAAGAAGTGGCCTGGTTAGATTCCTACCGGTGATGTGAGGGCCTAGGGCTCAGCCCTAAATTTAGTCTGAAATCTTCTGTTTCTCCTCCCTGAATAATTCTTGCCCCCTTGGTTCATTATGGATACACGAACGTTTCTTTAGGCTCTCTGTCCCATACCAACTCTCCCAGAGACAAATTCGCTGGCTTGCCCAGCTTCTCCACTCACCTCCTCCTTGGTTTGGCTGAGTTTGGTCGTCACTGACAGAGACTGCCTGAGCAGGATCCTGAAGAAGGTTTCTGTGTCAAACCCCTCCAGATCCACCTGGTCCTTGTCCTCCCAGCTCCCACCTATGGGCAGGGGGTGGGAGGGGACAGGGAGCAACATTATTCCCCCTGAAATGCAATTAGGACCTTCCCTACAGAGTCCCAGTGTACCTGCCTACACAGATCCTCACAGTCTTAACTGCGAAAAGTGTGGTATTTGCAGAGCGTTTTGCTGAAGAGCTTGCTAAAAATGTAGAATTACAGGCCCCCGTCCCAGACCTATTGGAGAAGGCAATGGCAGCCCATTCCGATATTCTTGCCTGGAGAATCCCAGGGACCGCGGAGCCTGGTGGGCTGCCGTCTATGGGGTCGCAGAGTCGAACACGACTGAAGCGACTTAGCAGCAGCAGCAGCAGCAGCAGTCCCAGACCTATGGTAGCAGGAATTCCCCACATAATTCATAATCACCCTGAAGTTGAGAAGGGCAAACTGCTTCTCTCTGAGGTCCATGCTTGGAGTAGCCAGAGTGGAAGGGGGAACTCCTCCGCATGACTCATAACGCCAGCTGTAGAGGGACTGGTCGTTTCCCAGTGAGGTGTTATACATGGTTAGTGTACATTTCTTTTGGCAGGTTGTGCTTAGATGCCTCTGTGCCCTTCTACACTGCGCACCCCTAGAACCTGGCAGTGTCTGGCACATACTGGCTGCCCAGTAAACCTTGACTTTTTCATTGAATGAATGAATGAGTGGAGGGGAATGGAACTGTGAACAAAGGAAGCAGGAGCTGGCCAGCTGGATGTGGGGGCATCTCTGGGCTTCCAGCCCAAGCCTTTCACTCACCGTGACTGCCCTCAACCCTGGGGTCATCAGAGTCTTGGCGTAGTCGGCCTCGCCTCACTGATGTTATCTTGGTTCTTGGGGAAGTGTAGGCATCCAGGTTGTAGACCTGCTGATGCTTCCTGAAGATGGGCTGGGGAGCAGCCTTTCGGGCCCAGCTCAGGCTGTTACACTGAATCTACAGGGTGCATCACAGGTGATGTGAAGGGAAGGGAGAAGCGTCCTTTCCTCAGACTCTTAGAGGAGGAGGATTCTGCTCAGTGTGCTTAGGGAGCACCCCATCTTCTCTTGTTGGACCATTCTAACAGCCTCTTTCTCTCTATAATCCACTTCCCTCCGTAACCCATCTCTATCTTCCACCGTATTGCTAGAGTAAGCATAAAAGTCTTACCAGGTTTTCTCCCTTCCTCAAAATTCTTAATCGATCCCCACTACCTAGAGGGTAAAGTGCATGAGATCATCCACAGTCTGGTCTCCTTCCCGGCTTCAACCTCATCCCTGTCCTTGTGCCCGAAGCTGCAGGCCCAGGGACCAAGTGTGGTTTCCTGAGCAGGCGAGCGTTGTTTCATGCCACTCTGCCTGACTCATAATGCTGCTTTCCTCACCCCCACCTCGCCTCCCAAGCTCATTACTTTCCTACCCCCAACTCACCAACCCCTTTGTCCATCTAGGATCCGAACATGTTTCAAGCCTCTTTCAGGGATCACCTCCTTAGAAAAGTCTGTCTTTACCACCCAGGGGAAGCGGTCACGCTCCTCCTTTGTGCAGCCAGGGCCCCTTGGCACACCCTCACCAGAGCTCTTCAACACTCGCTGGCACTTATTTGTCTCCTTGTCTATGTTCTCCTTTTTGAACTTTGAGATTAGAGGCTGGACCTTTATTGCTTCAGTATCTTAGCAACTAGGATAATGTCTACTGCAGATGGGAAGTGGAAGACCTATTTCCACAGCATTGGAGAGGGGTTCCCGCATAGCGATTAAGAGCATCTGTCCAGCTTTACTCACCAAGAGAAGCAGGCAGAGCCCCAGGAGCAGGACAATCTCCCCCAGGACTCCTTGCCAGTTGGACCTCTTCAGGGGCCTGGGGATCTTCGCGATACCGGTTTGGATGAGGTACCTGGGAGTTGTGGGGACAAAGGGCCCTTCCCCAAAGCACTGGCCACCTGGCGGGAGGGTGCGGACGTACTGGGTGGAAAGAAATATGTTTTAGTCCTTGTCCCACTGTCTGCTGGAGCCTGGCCAGGGGACAGAGTGGGAACCCAAGCCTGTCGACATTCACCAAATAGCCCAGATCTTTGTGCATACTTGGATTTTCCCTGGGAAATGAATTCATATCAGATAACTGTCTGGGGAAGCAGTCTGCATGTTCTGGGGCTACATCAGCACAACCTCTTGGAAGCTGAACTGACAGGTCGAGATACTCAATCCTGTGTGTAACCAGTCCTGGCTCAGTGGTGGCATCTTGCAGAGGTCAGGTAGATACAACCCTGCATAGACTGGGCTAGGATATGAAGTAGATGGCTGTGAGAGATGGCTAGACATTCTGATGTCCTTCGAGACACACTGTATTTTCAGCATCCTCACAATCGTCCCCTCCTTACACACACGGGTTGGGTTGCCATGGGATGAATCTTGGCATCCCCAGAATTGTCAGTTAGGGCTGTGAGGCCATGAGACGTCGTAGGGGCACTTGGGGTGCCTCCTTCCCTGGGGTGCTGTCTAGGGTTGGTGAGCAGCAGTTTAGTTGCTGAGTTCTGTCTGACTCTTGCAGCCCCATGGACTGGAAGCCCACCAAGCGCCTCTGTCCACGGGCTTCTCCAGGCAAGAATACTGGAGTGGGTTGCCATTGGTCATTATGAGGCAGTTTTTTTGAAAGAGAGAGAGGGGGAAATGTCGGGATAATGTCTTAAACAAGGCAAACCATCACAGACAAACCATCTTCCGATGCCAGTTGCTGTTCAGACGAAAGACATAGACCCCAGGCTCCTGGAACTGTTGCAGAAAGAGGTGGGGGCTTTGATCTTGGAGCTGGGACTCCTCAGCCAGGGCCCGGAAGCGCCCCCAGTCAAACTGCCCTGGCGTGTTGTAGAAGTGGNTACATGACCACAGGAAAAACCATAGCCTTGACTAGACAGACCTTAGTCGGCAAAGTAATGTCTCTGCTGACTTACAGGGAATATATTCAGCTTTCGTAGAGGTAGCCGGTTTTCCAAGGCCCATTTTATACCAATCTACACCCTCCCCAGCCATGGCTCCCTACATCATTGTTGACACTTGATATTGGTATTCAACCGACCCAGCACCACTAATTGAAAGGACTGCCTTTTCTCTCTGAATCAGTGGTATTTTTGTCACACATTTTCTGGACCTTATCTTCTGTTCTGTTTGTCTATCCTCGGGCCACTTTACCATCTTAATTATTTTAACTTTATAGTAAATACTGATATTTGGTGGTATAAATCTGTAGCTTTGTTTTTTGTCAAGATGGCCTTGGTTATTTTTGGCTGTGAGCATCTTCATACAAATTTAACGGTCATTTTATTAATTTCTCAGAAAGAACCCTGCTGAAACATTGAGTGGGATGGCATTGATTCTATAGATAACTGGGAAGATTTTCTGTCTAAACAATATTGAGTTTTCCATTGCTGCCATTAATTTCAGTATTCTTTAATTTCTCTCAACAGTATTTTGAACTTTATAGTACCTGACCTGGCTATTGTGTGAGTTCATATTTTGGATTAAATCGTAAGATTAATGGATGGAAATGAGCTTTATGAACTGTGAAATGTTATGCTCATTATTAACCAGGGAAAAAACACATTTGTATTTGCTTTTATAAGAGCCCCCACATCCCCCTTCATTTTTTCCTGATGGCTCTCAATTTTGTTGTCAAGCTGTCAAGCTTTCTAGAGGCTCTAAGATCCTCCTGAATATCCAAGTCACTCCGGTCTATTCTGCATGGTTCTTGTGCATCTATAGAAAAGGATGACCTTTTCTACTTTATTTTTCTTTTACAAAGTTGCCATCCATTATCTAAATCCAGGGACCCATGAATTCACCTATTGAAACAGCATTTACTGAGCACGTAATATTGGGTATGAGTTGGTTGTCTACCCAGCAGCCATCCCCTCTTCTGCATTGTGGAGAGTACTCTCATTTTGTTCATGCATCGGTTGATGATACACTCAGAGAATATGGGTTTCTCTCTTCCCCTGGCCTTGGGGTATGGGCCTCAGTTGGCCTAAGCCAGGCATACTCATCTCTTTCTCTTTTTAGCAGCGACTGGCTTAGCATTGTCCTGTCCTCTCTTCTTGGCAATGAACTGTAAGGATCAGAAAACCCCTAATGCTCTGATATCATTGAATCAACCTGTCTGGGCCATCTATGCCTGGGCTTTTTGTGGAAGAAATAACAAACCTATGTCAGTGTCATTTAAACCACTTTTAGTTCAGTTCTCTCTTACATGCAGCCCAAAACACCTTAGTCAACTAATTGTCTTAGTTTGAGTTCTCGCTGAAGCAGCCTCTGAGGCAAGGATTTAGGTGGAAATAGTCTATTAGGCTAGGCAAGATAAGGGAAAGGGGAGAGGCCAGGAGGGGAAGGGAGCTGATAAAGTGTTCATTATCAGGCTAGTTACCACTGTAGGGATCACAGAGTTTAATCTCTCTCTGCTTAACTCTGGAAAATGGCAAAGAACAGGCTACAGTCCACAGCCAATCTGGCTTGTCACCTGTTTTGTAAAGTTTTGTTGCAATACATTCACTCCAATTCACTTATATACTGTCCATGGCTCTTGCACTCTACAGCGGCAGAGTGGAGTAGCTCTGAGAGACTGTATGATCCACAAAGCCTAAAATATTTATTATTGTCTGGCCTCTGAATAAGAGGCTTTCCTGGTGGCTCAGATGGTAAAGAATCTGCCTGCAGTGCATGAGACTGGGTTTGATCCCTGCATTGGGATGATCCCCTGGAGAAGGGAGTGGCTACCCACTTCAGTATTCTTGCCTAGAGAATTCGGTGGACAGAGGAGCCTGGCGGGCTACAATCCATGAGGTTGCAAAGAGTTGGACACGACTGAGCAACTAACACTCATTCACTCATTCCTCTGAGTAAGAAGTGTATTGACCCTAGTTTATGAGAACATGCTTGCTTAAGTTATCTCCCTTGAGGGAGTGGAAGAACTGGGGTATTTATACATACCTCAAGTCAGCCCTACCCCCAAGGGTGTATTAATTCCCCAATTACTTCAAACTTATCACGTGCAGAGTGGTAAGACAGAGTGGGCCCTGGCCAGCATCAGTGGGTTCTGCTCCAAGCAAAGATATGTAGAGATTGGCCATTGGCAGTTGGACAGCTGTGAACCCTAGTGGTAAGATCCAAAGGGACTGTGCACCCACAGAGACTGCACCATCAATACAGCCAGAGATGACCTCCAGTGCCTCTCGGTCCCGAGGTGAGGTTGGAAACTCCCGAACATTTAAAACTTAAATTTTTTGTTGTTGTTTTTAGCTGTGCTGAATCTTCACGGCGGTGTGGGCTTTTCTCTACTTGAGGTGCAGGAGCTTCTCATCTTGGTGGCTGCTCTTGCTGTGGGGCACAGGGTCTAGAGTGCACAGATTTTGGTAACTATGGTGCCTGCTCTCTCTCAGTAGTTGCAGTTCCCAGGCTCTTGGAGCGCAGCTCAATAGTTGTAGTGCAGGGCTTAGCTGCTCCGTGGCTTGTGGGATCTTCCCAGATCAGGGATCAAAGCCATGTCTCCTGCACTGGCAGGTGGATTCTTTAAAGATCTAGGTAAAATGAACTCTAAGAAGTTCTTGCTCACTCAGGGATGGGGGTCTTCTCAGGGTCCCACTCACCTCTGTAGCTCCCCCACACTCTCTCTGTTCCCTTCCCTCCCACCAGTAGCCCAAACACAGATCTTGGTCTCTTCTGCAATGCCTACTGGAAGCCTACTCACACTGGGAGTTCATGGCACTCTACTGAAGCTGGGGGCCTCAGGACTGGATGATTTTCTGGCACACCCAGGCTTCCAGATCCTTCTATTCTCTCTCTAACTCTGTCCCTCCCCTTTCCCATATGGCTTCAAAACCTTTTTTCTCTTTATTGTTCAGGTCATTTCCTGCTAGTGTCCACCTCCAAATCTCCTTTCCTAAATGCTTTAGGGCCTCAGCAAAACAAAGGGCTCATCTTTGATCAAGTTAAAAAAGACTCAAAGGAACAAACAAAACTATTTTTTATATTTTCCCACCAGACCAAAACATGCATCTTGTTTGCAGAATCATGTGAGGGCCCCCTTTGGAAACATTTTCTTGTATTCTGTGATTCTGCCAAATCCTGCGAGTTTCATCTCTTTCTTTGCCAGGTTAATTTCAGGATTCACACAGTCAAGTGGTTGGAACACACATTTGGCCTGGTCTGCTTGTGTTTTGCTTTCTAAAAAGGGGACAGCATGTCTCACTCCGAGTGATGTCAGACTTGCAGAGCTGTGGAGCTCAACCTTTTTGGTACCAGTGACTGATTTCATGGAAGACAGTTTTCCCATGGATTGGGGGTTGGGGGGGATGGTTTTGGGATGATTCAAGTGCATTACATTTATTGTGCACTTTTGTTGGTCAGTCGCTAAATTGTGTTTGACTCTTTGCGACACCATAGACTGCAGCATGCCAGGCTTCCCCGTCCTTCACTATCTCCTGGAATTTGCTCAACCTCATGTGCATTGAGTCAGTGATGCCATCCAGCCATCTCTGTCATCCCCTTCTCCTCGTGCCTTCCATCTTTCTCAGCATCAGGGTCTTTTCCAGTGAGTCAGATCTGCACGTCAAGTGGCCAAAGTATTGGAGCTTCAGCTTCAGCATCAGTCCTTTTAACAAATATTCAGGATTGATTCCTTTAGGATTGACTGGTTTGATCCTTGCAGTCCAAGGGACTCTCAAGAGTCTTCTCCAACACCACAGTTCAAAAGCCTCAATTCTTCAGTGCTCAGCCTTCTTGGTAGTCCAGCTGTCACATCCATACATGACTACTGAAAAAACCATAACTTTGACTATACAGATCTTTGTCAGCAAAGGGATGTAGGGATGTCTCTGTTTTTTTAATATGCTGTCTAAGTTATCATAGCTTTTCTTCCAAGGAGCAAACATCTTTTAATTTCATGGCTGCAGTCATGGTCCATAGTGATTCTAAAGCCCAATAAGATAAAATTTGTCACTCTTTCTACTTTTATTTCTAATCTAGTGCCACTGATGATTGGACAGCAGGTACCAGTCTGAGGCTTGAAGTATGGGGACCCTTGCTATAGTGCATCATTCATTACACTGCGTCAACTCCTTGGAAGAACTCTCTGCCTTGATTTCATGATAGCTATTTAAGTAGGGCATCTAAAGGCAGTCTAGAAAGTTCCCTTCATATAAAAGTTCCCAAGAGCTTAGATCTCTGCTTTAATTTTTGGGGGGAGGATAGCAGTTGGTATATAAGTGAAAAGTGATTAATACTAAGAAAACAGAATCAGGTTCAGCAAATTCTGCAATGTGAATTGTGCTTGGAAAGGTCCCACCAGCAAAGCATTTACAAGGGGTCCTGGGTTCTTCTGCTCCCACAAGGAAAATTCCAGGTCAGTTTCATCCCCTATATGCAAGTAGAAAGTATAGGAATGTGATTTTGATTTTGTAAAATGTGTTCTTTTTCATTCCTCTCAAATGATCTGATTGTTTTCTTATCTCATTTAGAAGTAAAAATGGAAAGATTAGACAATTTAAATATTTTAAATATATTTGTGTTCATTTCCAGGAAGTCACTTAACCCTCCCAGACTTGCGTCAGTTCAGTTCAGTTCAGTCCAGTGGGTCAGTCATGTCTGACTCTCTGTGACCCCATGGGCTGCAGCACGCCAGGCCTCTCTGTGCTTGTGCCAGAGTTCTGTTTTCCAACCCAGCGTGTGTCTCTGCTGTACATTTTCAGCATTTAAAATGAAAGATTACTTTTCATTGGAATTCTCTAGGTTTTAGAGAGAAATCTCTCTTTTATTTTTAAGCTAGAAAATCAAACAACATCTGTTTCAGGCTTTGACATCAAGCTCAATTACTGAAAAACAATGCGGTTCAATAACCTGAGTGTATTTTGTTTGTTATTTTTAGCTTTATTGAGATATCATTGACAAATAACATTGTATAAGTTTAAGGTACACAATGTCATGGTTTGATATACTGATATCCTGTGAAATGATTATCACAATAAGGTTAGTTAACACATCTATCACTTCACATAGTGTGTGTGTGTATGAACATTTATGATCTATTCTCTTCGCAGCTTTCAACTATATAGTTCAGTACTGTTAACTGTGATCACCATGCTGTACATTAGATTCCCAGAAGTTATTTATCTCATAGCTGGAAATTTGTAATCTTTGACCAATATCTCCCCATTTCCCCCACCCTCAACCCTGGTAACCACCAGTCTACTCTATGAGCTTCTATGAGTTTGAATTTTTTAGATTCCACATATAAATTACATCATACAGTATTTGTCCTTCTCTGTCTGACTTATTTCATTTTGCATAATGTCCTCAAGGTCCATCCATCTTGTTGAAAATGGCAGGATTTCTTTTTTTTTTTAATGGCTGAATAAATTTCATTATATGAAATATATACATGTGTGTGAGTGAAAGTTCCCAAAGAAAGGCAATGCCAAAGAATGCTCAAACTACTGCACAATTGCACTCATCTCACATGCTAGTAAAGTATTGCTCAAAATTCTCCAAGCCAGGCTTCAGCAATACATGGACCATGAACTTCCAGATGTTCGAGCTGGTTTTAGCAAAGGCAGAGGAACCAGAGATCAAATTGCCAACATCCTCTGGATCATGAAAAAAGCAAGAGAGTTCCAGGAAAACATCTATTTCTGCTTTATTGACTATGCCAAAGCCTTTGACTGTGTGGATCACAATAAACTGTGCAAAATTCTGAAAGAGATGGGAATACCAGACCACCTGACCTGCTTCTTGAGAAACCTATATGCAGGTCAGGAAGCAAAAGTTAGAACTGGACATGGAATAACAGACTGGTCCCAAATAGGAAAAGGAGTCCGTCAAGGCCGTATATTGTCACCCTGCTTATTTAACTTCTATGCAGAGTACATCATGAGAAACGCTGGGCTGGAGGAAGCACAAGCTGGAATCAAGATTGCCGGGAGAAATATCAATAACCTCAGATATGCAGATGACACCACCCTTATGGCAGANGCTGCAGTAAGCAAGCAGGTACAGCCATCTCTTCAAGATCCTGTTTTCATTCCATTCAGGAGCTTGCTTTTAAAATAAGTACCCCAGACAGGCTACATAATTTGCAGGGCTTCGAGCAAAATGAAAGCATGGGGGCTCCTTGTTAAAAATTATTAGAAATTTCCAGACGCCAGCAGTGGCACGAGGCCCTCCGAGCAGTGGGTTGTGTGTAATTGCTGGCCCTGCAAACGAGCTGGTCCTGACCTCAGGAAATTGCTTTGTGATCCACGTTTTGAACAACTCTACCTAAAGTACCCTGACTGTGACATGGATGTGAATGAAACATTTATAACTGGCATTAAGTGTAGAATTTGATTTTGTTGCTTTCTGTGCATACAACATGGAAGATATTTTGAATGGCATTTCCCCAATTCTTATTTATGTTCTGTTTTTGCACATTACTGTACACAAGTAGTTTTGCCCCCAGAGGACATTTGACAATATCTGGAGACATTTTTGGTTGTCAGAACTGGGAATGGTACTACTGGCTTCTATTGGGTAGATACTAGGAACACCACTAAACACCCTACAATGCCCCAGACAACCCCCAATCAAAAATTACCTGGCGCTAACTGCCAGTAGCGCCAAAGTTGAGAAACTGGGCTATATGTTACATAGCGGGCCCCTACCCACTCCCAGGATGTGAAATCAGAGTCCTAAGGGGGCTAAGCACTTTCATTTATGATTCCTTTGTAGTGAAAAATAAATTCATCTTGTTTCAGGAAGGAACTGTCAGTGTAATTTCTAAAGATACATGCAGTCTAACATAAAAATAACTAGTAAATCGGTGGAAATGTGTTTTCAAGGACACCCCGTAGACTGAGGACAAATGTTCAGGCTTCAGCTTGTCCGGTGAGGTTAGCGCTTGTGCCCTGGGCCAAGTCACCATCCCGCTAGTGGTGTCTTGTCTGCTTCCTGATTTAGAAAAGTCAAACCCAACTGCTGTCATGAAAAGTACCTCTAGAAGCTGCCAGGTAATTGGGCGATATTTCTGGATTTGTCTCCCTCTCTGATGTGCATCAGTTAAACTTTTGACTCTTCAGTGCTTTCTGGAGAAAGTAATAATCGGAAACCAAACCGACTTGGTTCTTTTCTCCCCCTTTGCCCTGTATTTGTAAAGATTAATCTTTAGTATCCATGAGTGCAGGGTGATTTGCGCAAACTGCAGTCGCTTTATCAATATCAACCTGGCCTCCATTGATCAAACGCTCATTTAGCCGCTCGCTGCGTCTGCTGGAAACAGCTCAGGGACCAGGAGGGTAGGGAAAGGGCCCTTTTAGGCAGCTCTCTTGCCTTGGAGTTTCTGCTGTTTTCTGAGATGATCTAGCACAGCACTGTCCGCACGGTCACTTAGAGGGGGGTGTCTGGAGATGCTGCTGTGGGTGAGACACTGTGGAATAAACCTGTCAGCGGCAAAGGTGAGTAAAGCAGTGGTTGAACAGTCCCAACTGAGTTGCTTTTATTCTTTGTCTCCCACACTGGATTCCATTGACTTGTGTCTGTGATCTCTCGTGGGCCTGCGAATACAAGTGATGCATCTCCGTTTGATTAGAGGAGTTTGGGTGTAAAACAAGACACAGGTGTAAGTGAGGTCATACTGTTCTTGTCTTTCTGTGTCTGGCTTGTTTATATATACATATATATGTGTATGTATATATCACATTTTCTTTATCCATTCATCCACTGATGAACTTTTATATTGCTTCCATGTCTTGACTATTATGAAAAATGCAGTCATTGCTTCGAAATCCTGATTTCAGTTCCTTTGGACAAATGAAAGTGAAAGTCACTCAGTCGTATTCGACTCTTTGTGACCCACATGGACTATACAGTCCATGGATTTCTCCAGGCCAGAACACTGGAGTGGGTAGCCGTTCCCTTCTCCAGGGGATCTTCCCAACCCAGGGATTGAGCCCAAGTCTCCCACATTGCAGGTGGATTCTTTACCAGCTGAGCCACAGGGGAAGCCCAGAAATAGATCATATGGCAGTACTATTTTTAGCTTTTTGGGAAACCTCCATGCTGTTTCCCATACTGGCTGTACCAGTTTACAATCACACTAACAGTACATTAAGGATTCCCTTTTCTCTCCATTCTCACCAACACATCTCTTTAAAAATCTTCAATTTTAAAATAATAGTCATTCTAACATAAATATGAGGTGATAATCTCATTTTGGTTCTGGTTTACATTTCCCTGGTGGTTAATGATGTTGAGTACATTTTCACATGCTTGTTGGCCATTTGTACAGCTTCCTTGGAGGAATGTCTGCTCAGATCCTTTGCCCATTTGAAAATCAGGTTATTTGCATTTTTGCTTCTAAGCTGTATGGGTTCCTTATATATTTTGGATATTAACCCCTTATCAGAGAGATGGCTTGCAAATATTTTCTCCCATTCTCTGGGCTGTCTTATCATATTGCTGATGGTTCTCTTTGTTGTGAAGAAGTGGAAGTGTTCAAAGGGTACTAAGTTTCAGTTATGTAAGATGAGTAAGTTGAAGGTCTACTGCAGTGTATAGCTAACAATTGTATATTTAAAATTTGCTAAAAGGATAGATCTTATCTTCAGTGTTCTTACCATGCAAAATAATAGCAATGATTATAATAAAGGGCATGGGGGAAACTTTGGGGGGAGATGGATATGTTTTTGGCTTTGATGGTGGAGATGTTCTCATAAGAATATACTTATCCTCAAAGAAACTTCAGTTTTATTTGAAGGCTGTTCGGCAACCACTTATGGTGAAAGCAGAAATGCTTTGGATGGAGCAGTTTCACATGTGACAATCGTCACAAGCGCATACTTCGGAATTTGGCAGAGAAGTTGATTCAGGTCCTTGTGCTGCCATTTTATTAGTGGAGTCACGTTGGGTGAGTGACTTAATGTCCTTGAGCCTCTGTTTCTTGATCTGTAAAATGGATACTGTACATCCTCCTCAAGAGTGGTGGAGGGTGAAAGGAGCTAGCACATGTACATGGCTGAGGCTGGTGCCATCCCTATGGACAGAGATAGAGGTGGGATGGGAGATCCCAAAGAAAACCGTAGGGAGGGTGGAGGTGCTGCAAGGAAACAGGTCTCCTCCCCGTCCTTATGATGTGTCCTCCCCATCCTCATATACACAGTGATGCTCGGAGAAGCAGCAGATATCTTATTAACATTATCCCAGAAAATCCCAGGAGGCCTCCTACCCACAGCAACTGAAGAGTGAGTCCTTAGCATCTTACGCTCACTGCCTTTCCAGCAGCGCGCGCGCGCGCGCGCGTGTGTGTGTGCGTGCATGTGTGTGTGCAGTCGTGTCCCACTCTTTGTGACCCCATGGACTGTATCCCACTGGGCTCTGCTGTCCATGGGACTTCCCAGGAAAGAATACTGGACACGGTTGCCATGACCTCCTGCAGGGGATCTTCCCAACCCAGGGAGCAAACCCACATTTCTTGTGCCTTTTGCATTGGCAGGTGCATTCTTTACCATTGTGCCATAAGATCTGACATTTTCTAGCCACCTATCTTTGCAGGTCATGTCCCTCATCAGAAGTTGTCTGTCTCACTTTTACCCAAGTGTTCATTGCAGCACTTACAATAGCTAGGACATGGAAGCAACCTAGATGCCCATCAACAGATAAATGGGTAAGGAAATTGTGATACATGTACACAATGGAATATTACCCAGCTATCAAAAGGAACACAGTTGAGTCAGTCCTAATGAGGTGGATGACCCTAGAACCTATTAAACAGAGTGAAGTAAGTCAGAAAGAGAAAGACAAATATCATATATTAATGCATATATATGTGTATGTGTGTGTGTGTGTGTGTGTGTGTGTATGGCATCTAGAAAGATAGTACTGATGATCCAACTTGCAGGGCAGAAAAGGACACAGACTTAAACAACAGACTGGTGGACACAGTGGAGGAAGGAGAGAGTGGGGTGATTTGACAGAATAGCATTGAAATGTATACATATATAGCATAGGTAACCATATGTATGGCTATCAATGTACATGTGTTCGTATCATATTTACACATCATGTGTAAACTAGCCAGTGGGAGTTTGATGTATGACATAGGGAACCCAAAGCCTATGAGATGGGAGGAAGGGTTCAAGAGGGATATGTATACCTATGGCCAAATCATGTTGATATATGGTAAAATCCATAACAATATTATAGAGTAAATATCCTCTAATTTTAAAAAAGTATATATATAAAGTTGTCTTTCCTATTCCCTAATGCCCAGATGTCCCTTTAAGACCCAACTCAAGTTTTTCCTCCTTAAGTTGCTTTTGTTACTGTCCCAGTCTATAGGATGCTCTTGTCCAGCTCCCAGATGACCATTCGCTGAGGCCCACAAACACAGCAGGAAGCAAACATTTGGGCAAGGGCGGGAAGGGGCAAGAAGCCCACTCCTGACCTGGCAGCAGGGACCACCACTAGATGGCGCCAGTGAGCCATCTCTGTCAACTGGGGCACCCTAATGCCAAGGCGATTTTTCTTCGTTTCTGTTTTTCTTTCTGGCCGAGAAGTATATGATTCCTTAACTGTCCCAGGCAGTATAGATCTGTGACTGGTATTCTGATAGTTAAACAGCAGTGATGTCACATGCCTTTGGCAGTCCTGTCACATCTCCCAGCATCACAGGTTTGTCACCATCCTCCATCCATCAAATAACTTGGCACTTGCTATGGACATTTGACATCCAAATACTGCCCCCCTCCTTTGGATTATATTATATATCTTGGATTAGAGTGTAAATCCCTTGAGGGCAGAACATGGGGTCCATGCTAATCCAACGGAAGTTCCATGAAGTCTTATTGAATGTTGTCAAGCTCCCTAGTGTATGGAATCCAAACAGCTGCCTTGAAAGCTTAAAAAAATCCCAGCTTTGAGGCAACCCTGCTCCATATCCATACTGATGGAGAAGAAAGTAGTAAATCTTTTATGGCTGGGAGTCAGTTCTCTTCGTTTCTTCCTGGAAATGCTATTGATGGTAGCTGGGGAAGTCATTTTTCTTCTTATCTTTCACTTGGCAGGGTCAGATTACTCAGAGCCCCCAGCAATTCAGGGAGCAGTATTCAGAGGCTCAGCATGCAGGTGAGGTTTGAGAGGAGATTTAGAGCTTAAATAAAGAAAATTGGGTGGGATCACACGTCTAAGCCTCAGACCTATTGTCCCACATGGTAACTGCAGAGTAGTCCTTGAGCAGATTTGTGTGGGCAACCCTTAAGGTCAAGATGCTCTGTGAAAAACACTACGCAGTTATTGACCTGTTTGACTTAACCAAATTTTGTAATAGATTATGTGCCAAGTTGGAAACCACATTTCATTAGATTCTAATACAGACAAGTAGAAGTTGGTGCCAAGACTTTAAAGAAAAATCAATGGAGGGAAACATAAAATTTAAAAAAATGTTAACATTTATTCATTTATTTAAAACATTTTTATTTTAGGATTATTCATTCTTCCAGCCACTCATTCATACCTATATCTCTTCAACAAGGTATTTTAAAATTATTTTTATATTGCCATTTGTTTTAATATAAGTAATGCATGCAGCTCAAAATTTGAAAAATATAAGAAATTGTAGAGTAAAAAGTAGTTTTCACTTCCCCTCTTGTCTTAGACCCTGTTCCCTACCAGGAGTGACAACTGCTGTTGATGGTTCCCATATTACCTTTTAGAAACAGTCTACATTTGAAAATGCGTATCCATGCATCTGTTTGACCTTTATCCATCAGTCTATTCATCCATCAGACCGTCCATTTATCTATCCATCTATCTGTCCATGTGTCCGTTGATTCATCTGTATACTTTTTAAATTCAGGAATGAGGAAGAGGCGGCCATTGTTTGCTTTTAGATGGCAGACTGCTTTGCTCCACTGATCTGGTGGGAAAGAGACTTGGAGTCACTGGTCTTGCTGTTTAACGCGCCACACCACAGTCGTAGGGCTGGGCTGTCAGAGATCTGCCAGGGAACAGTGGGCATTTTAGATAACAGCTACATGTAATTATTCAGATTTTATTCTGGTTAGGCCACATGGTTTTGGGTTTGATTCTGAGGGGGAGGGAAACTGCAGTAAGTGAATGAAGAGAAATGAAATGTGAGTGCATGAGGTGCTATGGAAAGTGTGATTGGAATCAGGCATTCTTGGATCCAGCCCTCATTAAGAGGTGTATGACGGACAAGGTTACTTAACTTCTTGGAGTCTCAGTTTTCCTATCTGTGAAATGAGGATTACTGTATCCTCCTTTGCAGATTAAAGGCAGCCTGATTCCCAGATAAAATCAGTGCTTATGATTCTGCTGTCAACATTATTAAGTACATGTGAGCCCCTTGTTTGTTTCATATAAGAAACTGGAAATCTAACCTCAGTTGATAATTTAAGATACAGTATAATGTGGAGACAGAGGGTTGGCTGCAAAAGGTATATAACGCAGGGCAGAAACTTGGAGTATGGAATTTAGGGATGGCAGAGGATATCTTCCAGTTTGAGTGGAGATGGGGGCTGAGCTACCAAACTGCTGAAGAGACAATAATGTCAGTTGTCTTCACGGCAACGGCCCTCATTCCCTGCAGCCTTCCTGTGCCAGCCTGGGAGAAATCTACACCACTGCCTCTGGGCAGGGTGTTCACACTTCTGGCCTGGATCATGGCCTCACTGCTGGCAACCTCACCTTCCACCCAGCTTTCCAGCTGGATCTGTTGAATGTTTCTAAAATGTTCAGGTTGCCAGTTCAGTCCTGTGCTTGAAAGCCCTCATCAGTAGCACTTCACTGGTGGGCAGTGGTTAAGGCTTCACTTTCCAATGCAGGGGGTGAAGAGGGTTCGATCCCTGGTTGGGGAGCAAAGATCCCATATACCTTGTGGCCAATAAACCAGAACATAAACTACAGAAGCAATATTTTAACAAATTCAATAAAGACTAAAGAAATATTCCCATTACCTTCAAGACAAAGTTAAACTCTTTAGCACACAAAACCTATGCTATGGAATGAATGTTTGTGTCCCCCTAAAATTCATATATTGAAGCCTAATCCCCTGTGTGATGTATTAGGAAGTGGGGACTTTGCGAGGTGATTAGGTCATGAGGGTGGAGCCCCCATGAATGGTGTTGGAGAAGATTCTTGAGAGTCCCTTGGACTGCAAGAAGATCCAACCAGTCCATCCTAAAGGAGATCAGTCCTGGGTTTTTATTGGAAGGACTGATGTTGAAGCTGAAACTCCAATACTTTGGCCGCCTGATGCGAAGAGCTGACTCATTAGAAAAGACCCCGATGCTGGGAAAAATTGACGTCAGGGGGAGAAGGGGATGACAGAGGATGAGATGGTTGGATGGCATCACCGACTTGATGGACATGAGTTTGAATAAGCTCCGGGAGTTGGTGATGGACAGGGAGGCCTGGTGTGCTGCAGTCCATGGGGTCACGAAGAGTCAGACATGACTGAGTGACTGAATTGAACTAAAAAGAGGGCTCAGAGAGCCCTTCGCCCCTTCCTCCATGTGGGGACACAATGAGAAGAAGGCTGTCTGTGAATCAAGAAGTGCCCATCAGACACCAAATGTGCTGGACCCGGATCTTGGACTTTCCAGTCTCCAGAACTGTAAGCAAGAAATGTTTGCAGCATAAGTCACCCAGTCTACGGTATATTTGTTACACAGCCTGAACTGACTGAGACACCTTCAACAGGGGACCCTTTCTAACTCTTCCTACCCCAGTTTTGTTCACTTCTTTGTGTATATCAGCGTTCTACAGTTTGATACCTTGGCATGCACTGGAGTCCTCTACTCTTTTTTCATCCAGCACTCCCCCGTTCTTCCTTCAAGACTCAGCTCAGACACCCTTCCTACAAGTTCTCCATGACTCCTTAAGACCAGCATCTAGCCTCTGGTGACTTGATGGAGTACACTTTGGCTGTCTCGCTACATCTCTTTCCATGAAGTAGCTCACAGGGGAGGACAGGGATCAGAGGGTGAGAGCTGGGGTGGGGGTCTTTTAAATCTGTGCGGGTGGGCACTGAGCCAGCAATGGTCACTCCTGTGACTTTTCTTGTCACATAGAAATCCCTTGGGGTTGGGAGACTTGCTGGGAGTCATAAGCAGACACTGAGGAAGCCAGCTTCTTTGGCAAGGGTGCTCCTGTCCCAGTTGGTAGAGGGAGAACACCCACTGCATTTTAATTTAATTTTAGTTTACTTGTATTGTTTTTTTATGTCTCTGTTGGGATTTCATTTTTTATTTTAAAATAATTCAGTTTAATGCCTTGATTGTATGTTCAATCTGTAACCTATAGCATCTTCCTCGCTCACGCAGTCATGTCCAACTCTTGGCGACTGCATGGACTGTTGCTGGCCAGGTTCCTCTGTCCATGGGATTTCCCAGGTAAGGATACTGGAGTGAGTTGCCATTTCCTCCTCTAGGAAATCTTCCCAACCCAGAGATCAAACCCAGGTCTCTTGCCCTGCAGATGGATTCTTTACCACTGAGCCCTCGAGGAAGCCCCCTTTGTTGGGATTTTAAATGAGCTTTTAAAAAAAAGTAATCATAAGCCTGCCTCTGACCTCCTCTCTGGACTTGGAGTTTAATTTTGTTTTTAGTTCACTGTGTCAACTTTATTATAGAATAAACTTAAACTTAATTATTTTCATTAAGCTATACATAAAACACAATGGACTTTAAAAATACTTTCAGTTCAGTTCAGTTCAGTTGCTCAGTCATGTCCAACTCTTTGTGACCCCATGGACTGTAGCACGCCAGGCCTCCCTATCCATTACCAACTCCTGGAGTTTACTCAGACTCATGTCCATTGAGTCAGTGATGCCATTCAACCATCTCATCCTCTGTCTTTTTTCTAATATTTTATAATATTCAATTTTTTATTAAAATATATTTGCTATACAGCATTACAGAAGTTATAGATATACAATACATTGATTCACAATTTGTAAAGGCCATACTCCTTTTATAGTTAATATAAAACATTAACTATATTTCCCATGTTGTACAATATATCCTTGTGACTTATTTTATATCTAATAATAGTTTGTACCTCTTAATCCTAATGTTGTCCTTCCCTTCCCTCTTCCCCTCTGCCCACTGCTAAGTATTAGTTTGTTCTCACAGTGGAATTTTTATGGCATAGAAAGTTTAATTCATGTCGATGTATGGCAAAGCCAATAGAGTATTGTAAAGTAAAATAAAGTAAAAAAAAAAGTATTTTTCTAATTTTGAAATAATCTTAAATTTACAGGGAAATTGCTATGATAGTACAGAGAATTCCCCTAGGGTTATCATTTTATGTTACTGTGGTCCATTTGTCCCAACAAAGACCGCAACATAGAAATTTAACTATTACCTAAATTCCAGATTGCATTTGACTTTCACCAGTTCTTCCACTGATGTCCTTTTTCTGTCCAGGATTCAGTCCAGAGCCCCACGTTGCACTTAATCTCATGTCTCCTTTATTTCCTCTGGTCTTTGATGCTTCTTAGTCTTTCCTTGTTTGTCAAGATGTCAATCGTTTTGAGGAGTGCTAGACAGGTGTTTTGTAGACTCGGACTTGGTGATTTTAACGAAAGTTTGGCCCCCTTCACTCATCACATGAATAAAAGCCTGTCCTGAACTGTACCAGCAGCGTGGACATTTCAGATTAGTCCGCCATCCGTGCTGCCTCTGGAACGCAGGAGATATGTGTCTTGGAGACGGAAATCTGGCAAACCTAGGTGCTCTTTCTGGAAGTGATTTTGTCTGTAGTCTCATCACAGAGTTGGATGAGACTTTGGCCAAGGCCAAGGTAGCAGGATCTGTGCTAAAATCTTTCAGATTTACTCCCTTGCCATGGGAGTCTGAGTTCCAAATCCTAGCCTGTGTGCAGCCTGCTCCACCAAATAATGAGGCACTGGGTGCTTTTTAAGGCGGCTGACCTTTGGAGCAAATTATCCAAGGAAATCTGATTAGCTAGTTCACTGAGTTCCTGCAAAATGGATCTTGGTGTATTTCTGCTGCAGAAATGTCAGCGTAATTGGAGTTCCTGGAGCTTAAAGACCTTCTTTCTCATTGTTTCCATCCTTTGGAGGGGAAAAAAAAAACAACAAACCCAAACAAACAAAACCCAAGTCCCTAAAGAATTATTCTTTGACTTAACGTTCTTTATTTTCGCACATGGTTTAGAAGCTGCTGCTGGCTGTATTTACAACTTTATTAATCATGGGAACAGCCTGAACATCATTTAAACAAACAAGCCAAAAAAAAAAAAAAAAAAAGTCCATCCCCAAATAGATGATGTGAGCTTAATAGATATGGCCCAGCCAAAGACCTTAAATAAATAAACTGACTTTAATTCGAGGGAAAGAGCATGGGTTGGTAATTACTTGAGGCTGTGTGCCGTGTGATGTAACCAAATTCGAAACTCACTAATTTCATTATTTTAATGGAAGTCTGCTCCCATTCATTAGGCTGACATATGACTAGCCATTAGTAACAGTTCATTTCTAAAGCTATGGTGGAGAAAGGGTGATTGGAAATGAGTGAGGGCCAGGCCTGGTGGAAGTTGGCAGTGCTTAGTGGGGAACTTCTGGATGGGATTTGTGGAAGGGGCAGGGATCAGAGGAGAACGACTGTTAAACTGGATGGAGGCAAGAAGCCACAGAGTCAGAATACAGGCCTTGGATCCAGAGAGACCCAGGTTCAAATTCTTGGTTCGCCACATACTAGCCATGTGACCTTGGGCATATTACATCCTTTCTCCGAACTTCATTTTCTTCATCCATGAAAGGGGGTAATGATCGTCTGTACCTCATATAGTTGCTTGAGATGATTCAATGAGGTAGTTGTTTACAGGGCTGAGTTTAAGTCCTGGCACTTAGTAAGATTTTTTTTTTTTAATTGAAGTATAATTGATTTTGTTTCAGGTGTAAAGCAAAGTGATTCAGTTGTGTGTGTATGTATATATATGTGTGTGTGTGTGTGTGTATACACACATTCTTTTTCATGTTCTTTTCCCTTGTAATTTATTACAAGATATAAAATATAATTCCCTTTGCTATACACTAGGTCCTGTCTCTTATACACATCTCCCATGAATGGTGTTGGAGAAGATTCTTGAGAGTCCCTTGGACTGCAAGAAGATCCAACCAGTCCATCCTAAAGGAGATCAGTCCTGGGTTTTTATTGGAAGGACTGATGTTGAAGCTGAAACTCCAATACTTTGGCCNCTTAACTCACTGAAGAGGTTTTAAAAACTGATTTTATAGCTTATCTGAATTTTTGTTATTTAGGTGAGACTGGCATTCTGCAATGACTTTCTGTTTCTGATTTGGAAATAAAATTCCATCCAATTATACTTCATTAATGATATGTATTCCTATCTTGTTTAAAATATTTATGATAATTTTCTTAGCATAGATTCTAGAAGATAGATACAAGGTTAAATATCTACATATTTTCATGGTTCTTAATGCAATCTGGTCCTATTATTAATACTTAATAAAAAGGTAAGCCATACCAATTTTCAGTGAATGAAAATAAATATTTGACTTCACTAACTTTGAGCATTATAATTAATTTTATTTTGTTAACTTATTGGGCAAAATATTACCATGGGTTCCACATCTTTAATTTCAAATGTACAGGATCAAAATCTTATGTTCATTTTTTTAGTGGGACTTACCTTACATGGAGATTAAATGAATCCATCAAGTATCAGAATTGTTTGAACGGATATTAATAAAGGTTATAATTTATTGAGTGCTTACGAGAAAAAGTGATAATTTGATCCTCAGAGTTACCTGTGAAGAAGATACCACTTGATTACCCCTTTTAGAGGGTTTACTCTGTACCAAGGAGGAAATGAAGGCTCTGAGATGCTGGGACAGGATTAAACCCAAGCTGGTTTGAGTCCAAATTCACAGCCAACCACACAATCTGATATGATTTTTTAAATCATATTTGAACCCTGTTGGTACTGTTATTTGTATCAGTCAGTCGTTGCTGCTATAATGCTGCACAAGAAACAACCCCTAAACTCAGACATAAAGCAACAGCATTTATTTCCATCGATTTGTGGATCAGCTGCAGCTGTTTTGCTTAAAAATTCCTCAAAAGTCCCCTCTTAATCATTTATTGAAGAAAAATGTGTTGAATACTTCTTATTCCCCAGACTCTCTTTTGGGCTCAAAACAGCAATAAATAAAAAGGACAAAAGTTGTACCCTCGTGGAGCTTATATTTTAGTGGGGGAAGACAGATCATAAAGACACAAAAAGTAGAATACACAGTATGGAAGACACTGATAATTTCTACTGAAAGAAAGAAAGCAGGGGAAGAGGATGGGGTGGACCGTCAGGTAGAGGATAGGGTGGGCCGTCGGGTAGAGGATGGGGTGGACCGTCGGGTAGAGGATGGGGTAGACTGTCGGGTGGAGGACGGGGGTGGGCCGTCAGGTAGAGGATAGGGGTGGACCGTCGGGTAGAGGATGGGGTGGACTGGCGGGTAGAGGATGGGTGGACCGTCGGGTAGAGGATGGGGTGGGCTGGCGGGTAGAAGTGGGGGTTGCTGCTGCAATGTGTTTTCTCCCATTACCCCACTTCTCAGCAGGCTGCCCAGCCCCAGCTTTTCTGTCCATTTTTGTGATGCAGAGCTATTTAGTTATTGCCTTGTTTCACTGTCTTCTAACTCTGCCCTGGGGGGGTCCTCACATTTCATAACCAAAGCTGCCTATCAAAGTACTTTGCTAAAGAAAATAAATTTTTTTCTGGAGAGAAATAGTATCTTTCCCTTAGGGGCAGAAGCAATGCAGTCAGTGGTAGTTTTAAATGGCATTTTTTCTCTGTCACTGGTGATTGAGCGCTCTTTATTTGAAGTTCAGGTCAGAGATGAAGATATGTAGGGAACCTACTTGGAGAAGGCAATGGCACCCCACTCCAGTGTTCTTGCCTGGAGAATCCCAGGGATGGGGGAGCCTGGTGGGCTGCCGTCTATGGGGTCACACAGAGTCGGACACGACTGAAGTGACTTAGCAGCAGCAGCAGGTAACCTACTAAGGAAAGGAAACTGGTGTTTTGGGAGCACCTGTTAGGTGTTAGCGAAGATCCCCTAGAGAAGGAAATGACTACTCACTCTGGTATTCTTGCCTGGAGAATTCCATGGACAGAGGAGCCTGACAGGCAACAGTCCATTGGGTTGCAAAAAACTAATATATATAAATGAGGCGTTAGACATAGTACAAGCAGATGTTTTTCCAGTAATCCTTGGACTACACATTATCATTCCCATTTTCCTAATGAAATGCACAGGGAAATTAACCCGTCCGCAGACACTTGCTGCTGCAGATGCAGGATTCATCCTTAAGTGAGCCCGCGACCCCAGGCCCCGCAGGCACCCTGCTGTTCCTTTGGACTGCGTGTGAGAGATGCTTATTTTCTAACTATTGTGTCTAGACCTGGGATGCTAGCTTTGTGGTCCTAGGTCTCTCTCCCACTTCATTGTTGGTCTGTGTCATATGGACCCACTGCTGCCTCCAGTAATGGGAGGAGGCAGTAGGGCTGGGGGAAATGGAAGAGTTCCCAGGGCGCCAGAAGAATGAATGAATTCCACTGATCTCATTTAGTTCCTTATGGGGTCATCCATCATGATTTAACAACTTGAAGCCCAGAGTAGCTACAGGTATGTTTCCTGCCCAAAGCCATAGACACAGTGTAATTCAGGGCTGAAAAACTGATGTATTTTTCTGTTAATATTACCTGTGTCATGCCCATTGTATAATATTGTGTACTGTATCATCACACAGTTTAGACTCTCTTCTTCTCCACTATTTGCTTGTAAGAAGCCTTGCCTTTCCTCATTCTTTTGCGATTCACTAAGGAGAACATTTTCTCTGAATGTAACGTAAGCAGACACTTGTTGAGGGCACGACAGACAGGGTACAGGGAAGGTCTGGTTTTGTTCTTGTCCTCAGGGAACTTATTCTTCTATTGTTTTACTCATTTTATTTTTAGATTTTTTTAATGCAATATTTGAAGCAAATGAATATATATGGTATGTAAGCTATAAGCATATTAATAAAATGATGTGCCTTGCAGGGTGTGAAATCACTGCCTAGCTCACTAAAATTATCAATACTACTAGGACTCCCGGAATATTAATTTTCTCTCTCATCCCCATTCCAATTGTACGCAGAAGTCCACGATTCTGTTTTTGTGTTGATCATTCCCTCCCTTTGTGATAACACCTTTATCACGAATGTGTTATTTACTATATTTATTTGGTTTTGCTTGCTTTGGAACTTTATAAAACAGCATCATAATATAGTTAATATTTGAAATTTGCCTTTTTTCATTCGATGGTGATTTCCAACATTTACTCCACATTTTCTATGCTTATTTTCTCTCCCTTTCTTTGAATTGAAGTTTTTGTTTTATTTTCTTATTATGTTTTTCCCTTATACTTATATTTCCCCTTCTACACATTAAGAATGCCAAATTTCCAAAATTTAAAACTTTAAAATTCCAAAATTATAATTCTTCAAATTCTAAAATACCAAAGGTTTGAAGTCCCCTTTCTCTTACTTTTCCCTTCAGATTTTACTATGTAGGCCTAGCATAATTGAAGATCAATAGATATTTAAACTTCTCCTCCCCAATAATAGAAGGACTTCACAATGTTTTAATGCCAGTGTCTTCCTCCTGACTTAAATGTTGGTATTATGAATTGTTTCCATTTTTTCTGCTTTTGAAACCTCACAAATTGGGATATTATTATTAGTATTTCATACTGACATAGATAAATGCAGATTTGCCTACCAGTTTAAGAGTTTATTTACTACCTATTCATCCTTCTTGCCACCTGAAACCTTCCTTTTGAGTCATTTACCTTTTTCCATTTCATTTGGACTTCTTGGAGATCTATTGGTAGTAAAATCTTGCAGCTTTTTGTTTATATGGAAATGTCATCATCTCATACTCATTTTCGGGGGGGAGTGTGTGGGGCTCTGGAATCCTTATTTTTATTTATTTATTAAAATTTTATTGGAAAATTTTTATTGAAGAATAGTTGATTTATAAAATTGTGTTAGTTTCAGGTGTACAGTAAAGTGAATCAACTATATACATAAATATGGAATATATATATATATATGGAGAGAGAGATTCTTTTTCAGGCTCTTTCCCATTATGGCTTATCACTAGATATTGAATTGAATATAGTTTCCTGAGCTATACAGTGGGTCCATGTTAATCTATTTTATATACGGTAGTATGTATCCTTTAATCTCAAACTCCTCTCAAATTTATCCCTCTCCCCCTTTCCTTTATGGTAACCATAAATTTGTTTTCTATGTCTGTGAGTCTTCTTCTATCTTGTAAATAAGTTCATTTGTATCATTTTTTCAAGATTCCATATATAAATGATATAGTGTGATATTTGTCTTTATTGGACTTACTTCTTAGCATGGTAATTTCTAGGTCCATCCATATTGCTGCAAATGGCATTTCATTGTTTATGGCTGAGTAGTATATATCACGTTTTTTTAATCTGTTTATTTGTTGATGTCCGCTTAGATTGCTTCCATGTCTTGGCTATTGGGAATAGTGCTGCTCTGAACATTGGGGTGCGTGTATGTTTTCACATTAGAGTTTCTGTCTTTTCCAAATAAATGCTGGGATTGTTGGACCATATGGTAACTCTCTATTTTTAGATTTTTTTTTCTTTCATTTTTGAGTGTTTTCCTTTGATGTGTCTTTTTTTTTTTTTGAAATTTCAAAAGGGAGGGGATAGATATATCTATACCTATGGCTGATTCATGTTGAGGTTTGACAGAAAACAGCAAGATACCGTAAAGCAATTATCCTTCTATTTTAGATTTTAAAGGAACCTCCATACTGTTCTTCATAGTGGCTGCATCAATTTACATTCCCATCAACAGTGTAGGAGGGTTCCTTCTTTCTCCATACTCTCTCCGGCATTTTTTATTTGTGGACTTTTTGATGATAGACATTCTGACTGGTGTGAGATGGCCAGATTGGCTCTGGGTTTTATTTGCATTTCTCTAAGAATTAAAGATGTTGAGCATGTTCTCATGTTCCCGTTGGCCATCTGTATGTCCATTTAGGTCTTCTGCTCACTTTTTTAATTGGGTTTTTTTTTTTTTTATTGAGCTGTATGACTGTAATTTGGAAATTAAGCTCTTTCATCACATCATTTGCAGATATTTTCTCCCATTTTTAGGCTGTCTTTTTGTTTTGTTTATGGTTTCCTTTGCTGAGAAAAAGCTTATAAATTTGATCAGATTTCATTTGTTTATTTTTGGTTTTATTTCTTTTGCCTTGGGAACCTGACCTAAGAGAATATTGCTACAATTTATGTCACACTCATTCTTAAAAGATAGGTTTGCCTGGTGCACAGTCCTAGATGGATGTCTGTTTTCTTTTAGAATTTTGAAAATATTATTCCAGAGTCTTCTGGTTTCCATTGTTGTGGCTGAAAACTCACTTTATGATTTCAGTATTGCCCTTTTGAACATAGTCTGCCATTTTTCTCAGGGAGCTTTTAGGTCTTCTGTCTTTGATGTTCTGTGGTTTTATTGTATAGATTTCTTTTTATTAGTTTTTGCTTATATGTTGTATCTGAAAATTATATTTATATTTTTGGGGGTCTCAAAAATCACTGCAGATGGTGACTGAAGCCATGAAATTAAAAGAGTCTTGCTCCTTGGAAGAAAAATTATGACCAATCTAGACAGCATATTGAAAAAGCAGAGACATTACTTTACCAACAAATGTCTGTCTAGGCAAAGCTATGGTTTTTCCGGTAGTCATGTATAGATGTGAAAGTTGGACTATAAAGAAAGCTGAGCACTGAAGTGTTGATGCTTTTGAACTATGGTGTTGGAAGAGACTCTTGAGAGTCCTTTGGACTGCAAGGAGATCCAACCAGTCCATCCTAAAGGAAATCAGTCTTGTATATTCATTGGAAGGACTGGTGCTGAAGCTGAAACTGCAATACTTTGGCCACCTGATATGAAGAACTGACTCATTGGAAAAGACCCTGATGCTGGGAAAGATTGAAGGTGGGAGGAGAAGGGGACGACAGAGGATGAGATGGTTGGATGGCATCACCTACTCAGTGGATGTGAGTTTGAGTAAATTCCAGGAGTTGGGGATGGACAGGGAGGCCTGGCATGCTGCAGTCCATGGGGTCGCAAAGAGTCAGACATGACTGAGTGACTGAACTGAAGTGAAGATTTATAAATTTTCTCATTTTTATGAAGTTCTCATTATTTTCACTTTAGATATTGTCTTTCATTTAATGTCTCTGTTTTCTCCTCCTGGCCCTTTAATCAGCCATATATTAAGTAGTCTTCTCTTTTCTATCCTCTATATAGAAACCTATACAGAGGTCAAAACTTTTTATAATAGAGAAGCCCATCTTTCTATTTGATAGTTAATAGGTTAACCTCTTTTTAGGAACTTTTATGAGACTTCCCAGGTGGTGCTAGTGGTAAAGAACCTGCCTAACAATGCAGGAAACCCAGGTTTGCTCCCTGGCTGGGAAGATCCCCTGGAGAAGGGAATGGCAACCCACTCCAATATTCTTGCCTGGAGAATGCCAAGGACAGAGGAGCCTGGAGGGCTAAGTCCATGGGGTCATAAACAGTTGGACACGACTGAGTGATTAACACACACAAAGAGTTTTTATCTTCTTATCTATTTGTGTTGCACTCTGTATAATTCCTTCAGGTATATCTTTAAGTTTTAATACTCTTTGCTTTTGAGAATTATATAGTCTGTTTATAAAGTTTTATTTGGTTTTCCTTCAACTATACCTGATCACTTTGGATAATTTTTATTACTTTCTCATTTTTTCTAATTCTGTATTTTCTTTCTTTTAAATATAATTATTGTACATTACACAGGCTTTCCTAGCAGCTCAGCTGGTAAAGAATCCACCTGCAATGCAGGAAACCACGATTTGATTCCTGGGTCAGGAAGGTCCACTGGCAAAGAGATTGGCTGCCCACTCCAGTATTCTTGAGCTTCCCTGGTGGCTCAGCTTGTAAAGAATCTGCCTGCAGTGTGGGGGGCCTGGGTTCAATCCCCGGGTTGGGAAGATTCCCCTGGGGAAGGGAACAGCTACTCACTCCAGTATTCTCGCCTGGAGAATTCCATGGACTGTGTAATCCATGGGGTCACAAAGAGTTGGACATGAGGAGGGACTTTTCCACTTTCATTGTGTATTACGCATCTGGCTGTTTCTTTGTCTCCTGTAGCTGAAGTCAGTAGTGATAAAAGTATGTTGTATCCTTTCTGCTGATCCTCGCTCATGGTGGCTTATTTCCTAGTGAGTTTGGTGGCCTCTGATTGTGAACTCATAGAGGTTAAATCTTTTAAGGAAATCCTGAAGGCCTAAGTAGAAAATGCTTTCCTGTAGAGAGGATTTGCATTTGCCTCTGCTGGAGGCTGGAGAGTACCTTGTCTCCCTTTAAAAAAACTGGACTAATGTGGGATTCTCAGATTCGTATGCTTTGCCACAGTCATTGACTGATTTTTATTTTAATAGTACTCATTTTTTTTTTTTTTTTAAGCCACACACTATCCTGGATGTTCTTACAAACATTATTTCTAACCTTCCCGATAATGCTATCACCTACATCACTGATGGAGCAGTCACCCACATCACTGATGGAGGAGACATCACCCACATCACTGATGGAGCAGACATCACCCACATCACTGATGGAGCAGATATCACCCACATCACTGATGGAGCTCAGCAAGGTTGGGAACGCTCCCTTTGTTCTGCAGTTGCTTGTCATGTCATCTCTGCTCATCAGTACTCCTCCCCTCCTTGACATAGTACCTCGAGTACTACCTCTGCAGAGATACATCCTTTAGCCACAGGGCTGAGCTTAGGTTCTCACTCACACGTGTTCTCATAGCAATTTGGACCAGCTGTTAGAGCACTCAACCCATTTCACGGATGGAAGAAGTTGAGGCCATTTATAGGTATGTGTGGAGGACAGGCCACAAGCTTATGTGAGTGTCAGGGAATTACTGTTGTCAATATGTGCCCCAAAGACGCATCATAAGTCTCTTCCTCACTGGATTGCCCTGCCCTTCAGTCACCTCAGGTAAACAATCCTTTAAGTGGAATTTTGTTCAGAGATTGGACTTGGAGTGTTTTTAGTGGACTGCTCTGGCTCTTCCCGAGTTTCTTTGCTTTGGTATTTTACTGACCCATGTTGTTTTGGCATCATATTTAAATAGAGCTCCAGAGAATTTGTTGATTTTCATCTCTTTTGCATGTTGGTAGAAACAAGCATTTCCATAACACCTCAAAAAAAGTACTGTCACCTATTTATTTATCATTTTCTAAATTAAATAAAAATTGCTTGAGTTGCCATCATCTGAGCTGCCCAGAAGTCTTATATGACATTATTTGAGCTTTGCTTTACCATGGGTCATCCCAGAATCTCAGGGTTTCCTGTGATCCTAACATCATACTCAGTGGTACTTATCAGGCATTGCCCTGCGTTGCCCTGCAACCTGATACCTGTTAGAGTAACCCCTCTCCCTCAGGTCCACATTTGACTCGCTTCACTGGGCTCTCTGCCAGCTACAAGTCTTGGAACGAGGAGTTGTTCATCCACTGAACCTTCTTTTCCAGGGATTCTCCCCTCAAGAGGTCCTGGTGTGTGTGTCCACTCACCTTAGGTCCCACAACTCTGTGCCTCTCTCAGGGACAGGAAGTTAGGAAGATCAACTCAGGGCCAGGCCATTTTTATTTGTCTCTGAAACAGAAAAATAACTTAATTTGATTCCCTTTCCTGGACAATAGATTTACTGCCTTTTAAATGTTTTAACAACATGCAATGGGAAAGGAAAGGCTAGACCTTAAATCAACAAAGAAGGTAGTCATCCTTTGTGGCAGTGAGTACTAATCACCCCTGGCATTTGTTTTCTCCGTATTCTTCTTAGTAATAGAACCTCCCAAGCCGTAATTGAGTACATGCCATCCAGGTCAAGCCTCCATTTCCCAACTTCTCTTGAAACTATGTGTGGGCATGTGGCAAAGTTATGACCAATGGAATGTAAGCAGAAGTGATATGTACAACTTCAAGTCACATCATTTGAAAGGAAAATACTTGCATCCCAGGGGCTTCCCTGGTGGTCCAGTGGTTAAGACTCCACACTCTTAACACAAGGGGCCCAGATTTGATCCTTGGTCAGGAAACTAGATCCTGTATGCTGCAACTAAGACCCAGTACAGACACATACACACACACAAATGCTTGCATTCCGTCCATCCCACCTTTTGCAGCCTGGGATTTGATGGGTTTCTGGTAAGCTTGCTTCAGTCAATCATGTGGATGAGAACAATACTCCAGAAGAAAGAAGAACAGTAAGACTGAAGAAACTTGAGTCTGTGGATAATTGTAAAGGGCAGAAGAATGATGACAACCNAAAGCTGAAACTCCAGTACTTGGGCCACCTCATGCGAAGAGTTGACTCATTGAAAAAGACTGATGCTGGGAGGGATTAGGAGCAGGAGGAGAAGGGGACGACAGAGGAGGAGATGGCTGGATGGCATCACGGACTCGATGGACGTGAGTCTGGGTGAACTCCGGGAGTTGGTGATGGACAGGGAGGCCAGGCGTGCTGCAATTCATGGGGTCGCAGAGAGTCGGACACGACTGAGCGACTGAACTGAACTGAACTGAACTTCGACTTATAAGCAAGATTGTATGGTATTTGTCTTTCTGTGTCTGGCTTATTCCACTTAACATGATGTCCTCCAGGTTCCTCCATGTTGTTGCAAGTGGTGGGATTTCCTTTTTCCTTATGACTGCATAATATTCCACTGTGTGTATGTGTGTGTAAATTCTTTTCCTTATCCATCCATCTCTTGATGGATACTTAGCTTATTTCTATGTCTTGGCTGTTGTGAACAATGCTACCATGAACATGGGGCCGCAGATACCTTTTTGAGATCCTGTTTTTGTTTCCTTTGGATCATGTGGTAGTTCCTTTAGAAATCTTTTGAGGAAGCTTCCAACTGCACCTCCATTGTGGCTGTACCAATTTACATTCCCACTAACAGTGCAGGAGGGTTCCCTCTTCTCCACACCCTCTCCAACACTTGTGATCTCTTGTCTTTTTGATAATAGCCATTCTCACTGGTGTGAGATGACAGAAGATCTCTTTCGATAGTGTGTGATACAGTAACTGCCTGTTCCCTGCCTTGTACCTGTGGCCTCCTTCTTGTATATGCACCAGCAGGTATATATACATATCAGAGTCTGTACCCTTAAACAGTGACACGTGTCCTCATGGGAAGTTGTTCTCCTTCTGCCTGACTGATATATTTCCGGTGTACCCATCCTAGGTGTGGCTTTGTGACATGAGTGTATTTCAAGCTTGGTACCATTTGAGATGAAATGTTTGAAGCCCAGCTCAAAATGTCACCTCTCCTCTGAAGTTTCCCAGATGCCCTCAGACAAAGTTCAGAGCTCTCTTTATGTTTCCTGAGTGTTTCGTTTATGGCCCCATTAAGGATCATGCCTCACTATGCCATGGCTATTTACGCACCTCCTGTTTCATCTCCTAGATGATTAGCTCTCGAAGGTCAGGAGCTATCTGTTATCCACTTCACTACCTTGTCCTTTTGCTTCTGTTTTTCAGTCCAGTCACTTCCCTCTCTCTCCCCTACTACTACCCAAGCCCATGCTATCCAGTCTCTCCCCCGGACCACTGTGTCAGTGTCTGAATGAGCCTCCTGGCTTCTGCTCAGTGCCCCTTATGATACGTTCTACATAGCAGTGAATGGGATCCTTTGAAATTCCAAATCTGATGTGCCTGACACCCCAACAAGGTCCAGCCCCTGTCTGCCCATCTGGCAACATTCCTCTGAACTCTCCCCCTTACTTCCTGGGTTCTTCTCTCTCTGATCCCTCCCAAATTACTTTAAAAAAGTCACATCGTTCTGTGCAATAGTTTGCGTCATTGCCCAGCATGGGTTCACTTCCTTCCCTTTACAGTTGTGGGTGGAGTTCATTTCCTTAGCCCATAACTTTGGACTTGACCATATGACTCATTTTGGCCAACTGGATATTAGTAGGTGTGACATGAGTGAAAGCTTGAAATATAGCAGAGCTGTGGGCTTGCATGCTTCACTTCTGCCATGGCCACGAGAGCAGCTTGTGCTGGGTGACCTCCTGGTCCCGGAAGAAGGGGAATTATCCTGAGCACACCTGAACTGAACAGGCTTGGCTTGGAGCCAAGCCCTGCCTGCATCAGCCAGACCCAGGCTGAACCCCTGGATGCACGAGCAAGATTTCACACTTGTCACTGGAAGCCACTGGCTGCATGCTGCACAGCACAGCTGTGGCATAGTGGATCAATGCATCCTATTGTATTACTTTCGAAATTCTGTCTTTTTTCATTGGGGCTCAGTTTCCACGAGAAAAGGGACAATGTCCGTCTTGCTCACCCTGTGACATCAGCACGTAGCATACAGTAGATGCCAAATGAATGCTTATTGAATGACTGGCTACCCCAGGATGCTTACTTAGCACAATGCTTAGACCCATCAGTGTTTGATTCCGAATGGAATCATCAAACCATCCACATGACTTTGTGTTGCGTCCCAACGAATATATCTTTAAACTCAAGCTGGCACATGGGCCAAAAATGGTTAGTTGTGACATTTCTGTCTCCTGTCCTGCTCTTCACCACAAGAAAGACCCTCCTTGTGAGGTTACACACGCTGAAAACAGATGATGTGTCAACTCAGTAATTTAAACCGTGAATCTGTACTTGCTTAAAGATGAACTCGTTGGGAAGAAAAATGAGAAAAAGGCTTGTGACCATCCAACAGAGGCCCCGGATAAGGGCATCAATTTCGGTTCTTGGCAGGTCCAGCACACATAATAAAAGAGAACTGCTGAGGTCAGCAGCCAAGAGAAGCCACACTTCTTATTTTCACAAACACGGTTTTGGGATGGTAATCATATCTATTAGCAAGGGTGACACCACCGTGGGCCTGGCAGAAAAATGAGCTCACCCACATTGCAAAATGAGCAAAGTGGAGATCGATAAATCATAAAATTAGTTGAGACATCATCTATCTTCTGCGGCTTTCCCTTTATTCCTGCCACGGTCCCACAGGACACTAATTCATTTATTGCATTTTATCGTTGGGAAAACACGTCAAGGTTTGGAGGCTGCTTTCCGTTAGGGGAGCAGGGGCAATAATGTGTGTCATTAATTAGGCAAGATTGGGAGTTCCAGTCCAAACTCTGGTCTCCACTGACTTCCATAAATTGAGTTTTAGGACTGCGTCTGTGTCTTGTATTACTTCATCAAAAAGGAGTGTTATTGAAATCTGCTTGGAGAGTGGGGAGAGAGAGGAACATGTCTGCTCACTCTGAAGAAGCAATACATTTAGGGGCAAACCAGGTGACAGGCCAGATGCAATCTGAGTTGTCTAAAGATGCATCCTGTTATCTGCACGTAATTGAAGTAGACATGGGGATCTGGAGGATATGGAGCTTGAAGTGCTGGTGTATGTCATCTAGTGGCCATATTCTTGATTCTGAGACTCGCACTGAGCAGATTTTTAAGGTTTCTAAAATCCCGCTGCGTTTTTCAGTTGATATGTGCATTGAATGTAGGATTATTACTTCATCAAAGGAATCCTAGATTCAAGGTAGTTATTAGATTAAGTGCTTCAATTACTGATTGAAGCATATTAACCACTTGAAAGTGAAAGTTGTTCAGTCGTGTCTGACTCTTTGCAACCCCATGGACTGTATAGTTCATGGAATTCTGCGGGCCAGAATACTGGAGTGGGTAGACTTTCCCTTCTCCAGGGGATCTTCCCAACTCAGGGATAGAACCCAGGTCTCCCACATTACAGGCAGATTCTTTATCAGCTGTGCCATATGGGAAGCCCAAGAATACTGGAGTGGGTAGCCTATCACTTCTCCAGCGGATCTTCCCGACCCAGGAATCAAACCAGGGTCTCTTGCATTGCAGGCTGATTCTTTACCAACTAAGCTATCAAGGAGGCCACTAAAAGTGCTGGTGAAAGTCACTCAGTCATGCCTGACTCTTTGTGACCCCATGGACTGTATAGTCCATGGAATTCTCCAGACCAGAATACTAGAGTGGGTAGCCTTTCCCTTCTCCAGGGAATTAACCACTTAGTGGCTTAATAAACTTATTATTGCTATGATTCTGGTGGTTGGTTTGGCTCAGCTGGCAAGATTTCTGGTCTACATGACATAAGCTAGAGCTTCAACCACATGGGAACTCAACTTGGCTGGAATGCCCACGTGGCTCGCTAACACAGCTGTTACCTGGGAGCTCGACCAAGGAGCCTCACTTCCCCTCCACATTGTCCTCTCTGGGTGGACTGGGCTTCTCTCAGCATGGCAACTGGTTTTAATGGGCAGGACGTGAGAGTTGCCAGTCCTCTTAAGGCTCGGAAGACTTGGCATGCCACATCATCACATTCTGTTGCTTGATGTGATTGTAAATCCAGCCCAGGCTAACGGAAAGGGGAAATAGCTGCCTCCTTCCTGTGATGAGTGGATGCATGTTGGGGGCCATTTTTGGAAACGGGAGCCCAGCAGACTCTGGTGTGAACTCTAATGTAGATCTATCTTGTTGTGGTCCTTTTGTGAATCACCTCTCCTTTCTTCTGTTTGCAAGGAATCTGGGCTGGGCTAAGCAAGGAAGATGTTTTCATTAGAAAGGAAAGGGCTTGTGCTCTAAAGAAAGTAGTGGTCAATGGTTTCCAAAAGCTCATATTAAGTTTTTCTGGCTTCTTGATGTTAATGGAGCTTACAAAATGTGACGGGTTTTCATTCTCTACCCCCAACCCCACCAAAAGTATAGACTCCCATCTGAGCAAATTCCACCACCATCCATCCACTCAGTTGCTCAGGTCCTGAACCCTGTAGTCATCCTTGCCTTTTTCTTTCTCCTATATCCCACCTCTGATTCACAGCAAATGGCTGAGATACACCCGCAAGCCTTCTATCTGTTTCTGTCCCCCTTCGGTGTTATGCCCTAAGCTGAGGCACTGTCCCATATCCCTTGGAGTGCTCCAGTAGTCTTTGTAACTGGTCCTCCTGCTTTATCTCTTGCCCTATTCCATCTGTTCTCCATATAACAGCGAGAATGATCTTATAGGCTAAACAATCAGATGATGTCACCTGTCAGCTTACAGCTCCTCAGAGGCTGCCCTTTGTACTCAGGACAAAACACAAACCATGTGCCCTGGTCCACAAAGGCCTTTGTGAGCCGAACCTTGCCTGCCTTTCTCGGCTCACACTTCTTGTCCCCTGCTCTGCCCGTGGCCTCCCTCTTCCTGCTCTTTTAGTNGTGATCTTATAGGCTAAACAATCAGATGATGTCACCTGTCAGCTTACAGCTCCTCAGAGGCTGCTCTTTGTACTCAGGACAAAACGCAAACCATGTGCCCTGGTCCACAAAGGCCTTTGTGAGCCGAACCTTGCCTGCCTTTCTCGGCTCACCCTTCTTGTCCCCTGCTCTGCCCGTGGCCTCCCTCTTCCTGCTCTTTTAGTATGCCATGGCCATTTATTTGTGGCCTTTGCACCTTCAATTTACCCTTAAAAGTGTCAGATTCCGGGGATGCGTCATGGACAGATGTTGCTCTGATGGAGCTTTCAGAAATGGAAAACAGCAGACAAGTCAACACATGGATAAATAAGAGAGTGAGTGATATGATGGTAAGTAAAGTAAAGGTAGTGATGGACAGGGAGGCCTGGCGTGCTGCAGTTCGTGGGGTCGCAAAGAGGGGGACACGACTGAGTGACTGAACTGAACTGAACTGAAAGTAAAGGGATGGAGAGTGATGGGAGTAGGTGTGGAAAGGCCTCTGTGAGGTAGTAGCTTTGAGCAAAGCCCTGAATAATGAGGCAAGCGGATATCTGGGGACAAATGGGGCAGAAGAAGGGGCTGATTCAGAGGCTCCAAGGTGGGCAGATAGCTGTAGGGCTTGGAAATGGTGACTAACCGTGAAACACACTGCAGTGGAAGCAGGTAGTCAAATATGAAAGTCACACAGCTGAGGGTGTGATGAGTTCTCTGTGGGATTTCCACGAGGAGGGGCTTCCTTTTAGGGAAGAACTCTGAGATAGGTTGTTCAAAGGGACTGTTTGCTCACTGAATGGACAGGGTCCGCCCTCAGCTTTCCTTCTTCTCTGCACGCAGCCTGTTGGCATTAGATTCAGCACGCGAGGCTCTGCCAACGTGATTTCCCCTGGAAGAGGAGAGTCCTATTAAAAAGGCAAACTGCAGTCCTGCTGATGATGACATTTTTGTATCCCTGTTGACACTCCTAGGGGGTAGGAGAACTCCAAGTTCCCATTCTGGTCTTTTATTCATGTTTCACTCCCCTCTGCCCAGCATGAAGGTCCATCAGCAAGCTTGTGAGATGTGGGCTCAGACAGACTCGGATTTTAATTCCACTGTGATTTCTGTGGCTGTAGGATTTTGGTGAGGAGTTGCTGAAACCTGGCCTGGATACGGGTCTGTGGTGAGGGCTCTCAGGTTTGGGTTAATTATGTCCAGTATTAGGCTCCCCAGGTGGCTCAGGTGGTAAAGAATCCACCTGCAATGCTGGAGACCTGGGTTCAATCCATGGTTGGGAAAGATCCCTTGGAGGAGGGCATGGCAACCCACTCCAGTATTCTTGCCTGGAGAACCCCATGGACAGAGGAGCCTGGAGGGCCACAGTCCATGGGGTCGCAGAGTTGAACATGACTGAAGTGATTTAGCACACACAGCACACAAATGCACTTTATTAGGGCTCTTCTTTCCTTTTTATTTTCAAAATTTGATTTATTTTTATACATGTATAGCATTTACATCATTCCAAACTAAGACTGGTATTAAAAAGGTATCCTGAGAACATTGGGGGTACAAATAGTGCGTGTTGGTGTGTGGCTGCCCTGGGCGGGCGAGATGGGTGTCCTATCACTGATATTGTTTAGTGGTGTGAGGATAAAAAGCAGACGACTTTTAGTTGCTTCCCCCTCATCATTTCATATTGCTTATTCATTCACATGGCATTCAACACGTCTCATATATGGGGAAAAAAAAAAAAAACCCTTGTATTTTGGAATCGTTTTGGTTGCACAGAAAAGTTGTAAAGATAGCACAGAGAATTCCCCTACTTATCCTTTATCCAGTTTCCTGTAACAGTAGCATTAAACTCTGGGAGATGGTGGAAGGACGGGGAAGCCTGGCGTGTTGCAGTCCATGGGCTCGCAAGGAGTCTGACACAACTGAGTGATGGAACAACAGCAAGAACAAGCACAGACAGTGCATCTGATTGACTGCATCCAGTGGGGTGGGGGGTCCCTCCCTCTCCCTCCCTCCCTCCCCCTCNGCAAGGAAATATAAATGATAATTCGTTGTCTGGTCATATTAAACCTACTGTTTAGAATTTTATAGTTTAAACATAGAAGAGTGCATCTTCTACACCAATCTTCTACGCTGACCTCTTTTGGCTGCCATCATTGTGTTTCTAGAATGTGATCTCTTTTGATGCTGACCTTGCCCCTGCTTTTCACCACCAGTAGGGAGGACAGGCAAGGGTGTTCATGGGCAGATAGAGAAGAGCAGTCTCATTTGTGCAAGGACTGCCCATCTTTCATCCTGCACGGCTTGATACCAGCCTGGGAGAGCACGACATTGCACCTGCTGGAGACAAGGGAGGACATAGATCAGAAAGATCCATTGACATTACGGAACAACCGCCAGATGCATCCTCTTGGCCAGGGTGATTGGCTCAGAGCAGGACATGTGTCTCAAAACAGACCAGTGGGTCTTCCCTGAGATATTTCTGCTGCAACAATCAATTTGGTATTCGGTTTTGGAGATTATAAGTTGTAAGGACAGAAAAAGTGGAGCTGCTTGAAGCAATCTTTCCCAGCTGGTTTTAGTAAGAGCGATTGAGGTCTAGGAAGAAAAACCAATGACAAGCCATGCAAAGGCCAGAGATGAGAGCCCAATAAGTTCAGTTACTCGAACTCATAAATACCCTTGGCACGTTTTTCCCCCCCTGATTTCTGGTTTAAAATGGGTCTCTGCACAGACCTAGAGAACAGATTTGTAGACCCAGCAGGGGAAGGACAGGGTGGGATGAATTGAGATAGTAGCACTGACATATATATACTTATGTGTAAAATAGATAACTGGTGGGAAGCTGGTATATAACACAGGGAGCCCAGCCTGGTGCTCTGTGATGACTTAGAGGGGTGGAATTAGGGGAGATAGGGTGGGAGGGAGGCTCAAGAGGGAGGGGATATATATGTGTGTATTTATGATTGATTAACTTATTTATGATTAATCAATCATATTTATGATTGATTCGTGATGTTGTATGGCAGAAACCAGTACAACATTGTAAAGCAACTATCCTCCAATTAAAAACAATATAAAATAACGAGCAAAAATTAATAAATTAATAAAATAAAATGTATGTCTGCCACTTGCAACCAGAAGATTCTTAACTCATACATTGAAAGAGACAGAGAAAGAGAAAATGTGTGTGTGCATGTGAGAGATATCCTAGCAGAAATTAAGAAAGATTGAGAGTTGGATTTCTATGAAATTGGTAGTTAAGTGTTTATTTGTTTTGTTTTTATAGATGAAGAAGTGTAGATAAATAAACAGCGATTAAATAATCCTCCCAATATCACACAGACAGAAAGCAACAAATCCAGGACTTGATATGTTTTGTTCCTAAGCCCATATTCAATATGAATTCAAAGGGGATAATGAGATTTAAAAAAACCTTCAGCATTTGGATTGCCCAAACTTATCTGGCATTTGGCCTGATAGGTAGGAAAAGGGTAGAAGGAGCACAGCAAAAAGCAAAAATTCCCTTACTCAGGGATTCCTTTTCCTTTTCTGACGTTGTCCCCCTAGCTTAATGCTGGGAGGCTGGATCTTACAGCATCAGGCTGTCTCATGTTTAAATGCTCTGGAATTCTAGGTTCTGTGACCTTCATGGCCGAGCTTGCAGAACTTTAAATTCTTTTCTCTAATTATTTGCTCGATTATTTCTGCCTTAGGTCAACAAAAATCACTGATTAGAAATGCAAAGTTCCTTGTGGAACTTGGGGATTTCTTTCTTGTTTTGTTCATTCCTCCCTTTCTCCCCACTTCCTTCCTTCCTCCCCCTGACTCTTTCCTCCCTTCCTTTCCTCCCTTCCTTCCTCCCCAAGCTGTGTACTTATTTTTTCATTATGTTTGATTAGTTAGCCCAGTGCATCTGCAGTGGGAGCATGGTGAGCAGCATCCTCCTTTGCTCTGTCCACTGAGTTATTGAAGCACCATAGATCATTTGTACCCCCAGCTTCTAGTAGGTCCTTGGTTCACTCGGACTGCCTTCATTTGGACTTTAAGGAAACCTAAATCTTGGGGTTTCCAGATGTGGTATCAGGAGTGAGTTTGGAGAAGTGAGGTTGCAGGGTTTCAGATGGCCAGGGATAGATTGTGGTCTGGAGATGGCGAGTGTGGCCCCATTTCTATTCCCAGAGGCATCACATCTATCAGATAAAGGCTTTCTGTTACAGGAGCCCTAATTAATGCAGGCACTGATTTGTTCTTTCCTACTGAGTACTTCAGATGAATGATTACTGGGTGCCACTGGTGTTATCTCTTATGTATCTTTAATANGCTCTTCCTCCCAGTCTTTGCCTCAGAGAAGTTCAACTTCCATTCGTGTGACCTCTATACTTCTCACCCCACCCAAGGGAACTGTTTTCTGATGGTCTGTTTCATGTTGCTAATATAAACAAATATATAATCTCATCTCTTTGCCATACAAAACTATATACTACTGCTTTTTCTGAAGCTTGCTAATTTCAGTTTAAAGAGGTAAATTAGAGACCACGCCATCCTGGGCATAAAGATCTTCCTCATCCTTTTAGAATGACCTCATGGCACTCTATTGAGTGGAGGTACCATGGTTTAGTCATCCACTTCCCTAATGATAGACATTTGGGTTGTTCTATTATTGGGTATCACAATACTGATGTGAGTCAGTTGTGGCTCTCATGGCCAAATGATGAGACCAGGAGGGGGAAAAAAATAGTACTCATTTGAAAATTCATAAAGAATGGAACTGAAGTACTTCTTCTATGGAAACCCAAGGATCCCTAAAACTGACCATTCCTCTTTCTTATGAGAGTGCCCCTCTGTAATGGCCTTGGCTGTGAGACAGGCTTTGATGATGTAGTGTTGGTGATAAGCAAGGGATCCTGTAGAAGAGGCATCAAGATTTTGCATTTACACTTGCTTCGCAACAGTTGCTGGTGAAAAAATTATGCCAGCTCAGGAAATGGACTCCAGTCAATAAGGCCTTCGGTGCACACATTCTCTTGGAATAATTTATTAACTCCCTGCAGACCTTGCGGTCAGGCACAATTAGAATCTTCTCCCACAGTGGCTGCGTGCCATTTAACAGGCTGGAGCTATGGCCGGCAACGTGGAATTGATGAGACTCAGGGGACGTCTGTGAATGGAGGTGGGTGAAGATGAGCTGGAGGAGACAGCTTGATGTAGGGGAAGGAGCCAGGACTGTGTAGGCGGACAGACTTGGGTTCAAATCTTTGCTCATTCTTTAGCTGGAGTCCTTTGGGCAAGTCACTTTGAGATTCAGTTACCCCTTCCATTGCATGGGGTAAGGGTTGTGAGATTTCAGTGAGCTAAAATATGTAAAGTACCTAGCGCAGTGTACGCAATAAAGGGCAGTAGTGTGGGAAGAAAATTCAACCCCCTGCAGAAGAAACATGGAACCATTTTTTCAGCCCTATTTTCAGCTGTGTGTGTTAAATCTCTACCCCACTGGGTGGCAGATCCCTTTCCTTCCTGATAACTTTCAGCTATGAAAAATCTCAGTCAGGTCCAAGTTAAACCTCTGGTTTCAGATCTAATGAGATGTCCTCTTCCTTCCCACATGGCAGGGGCCTGAAGATGATGGGGGAGGGAGTGGGAGAGGAGGATATCTGTTTCTTTACTTGGCTAGGCTTAGCATTGGTGGCACTCTGACCTGGCATCAGCCAGAGGGCCGCCAGGTCTCTCTGTGGCTCAAGGTTTGTGCAAACTCAGTGGCCCTGTCATTGGTGATGGGCTTGGACCCAACTTCACCTGTATCCTGTCACTGAGGTCCTTAAGAAGGGGATTGCCCTGTCCCCTGGGGCGCCTTTCGATCATCAAACTCAGAGGCTTGAGGCCTCTCTGCTCTCTCTGGCTTCTCCTGTACAGACAGTCGGGAGGGCTCTGAGATCACAGAGTGAGAAGTGGTTACTTTGCCTACTTTCCTAGGAATCCTTGCTTGATGTTGCTCCAGTGACAGCACCAGAGGGATCTTGTGGTTCCGCACCTCAAAGGCAGGGACATTGGCCCCCCTTCTTATAAGTCACTCGTTCCTGGCTCCAGGGTAGGTGACCATATAATTTATTGCTCAAATTTGGGGACTTCTGTGTATGAAAGGGAGTGGGGATTTATTAATTGTTGGGCTAAGGCAACAGCTCTAAGTTGGGACCATTCCAGGCAAACCTGGGATGCGTGATGAGCCTCTCTGGGAGCACTTTGTCTTGGAGGGCTCCTCCCCTGAGCTAGGAGCCAGCTGCGTGACACAGCCATCAATTCCAGAGCCATAGGAAAATTCCTACTTGATGTCCTGTTACAGCTGCCGTGGTAACAAAGCAGGTGGTGGTGGTGAGGATTCAGTGAGAGAGCTCAGCACAGTGGCCAGCGCACTGTAGGTAGGTGCTTATAGTAGGTCCTCTTGCCTCTGCTCCCCACTCTGCCCCTTGGATGCTCCATCTGATCAGTTCACTCTGAATTCAAAGCCAAATGATAACAGCTCACATTCATTAGACACACACTGTGTGCCAGGAGATGTGCTAAGTACCTTATACACCTTCCCTTTTCCAATCCAAACAACAAACCTAAGATAGGTAAATATTATTATGTCTATTGTACAGTTAAGACAGCAAAGGCTCGGAGAAGTTAAATGCCTCCCCAAGGTCACACAGACGTACGTGGCAGAGCTGCAGTAGAAACCTGGGACTGCCTGACTCCACAGTACATGCCTGTAATCATTCTGCTGCATGAAGAACTGAGAGAACCTAAGTATAGATGGGGGCCAGGCCTTTTAATTTCTGAGCAGTCAAGCCAGAGATCTCAGGCCTGCCACCCAATGGAGGGAAGAGCAGGAATTGTCTCTCTGAGTTAGAAGTGGCACTATGTGCAAGAATGAGAGATCAAGGGAGTTTTTGGACCCACTGCTGAAGGCTCTGAGGTGATCAGAAAGAACCCATGCTGTGGAAAGGTGGCTGCCACATGGGAGCTGAGACCAGGAAACCTGCCACGTGTCATCTGCCTTAGGTCCTCGGGTAGATCTGATATGATGAAGGGCATTTAAGTGAACGTGAAGTCTCTGTGTGTCCAACTCTTTGCGACCCCATGGACTGTAGCCCACCAGGCTTCTCCATCCATGGTATTTTCTAGGCAAGAGTACTGGAGTGGGTTGCCATTTCCTTCTCCAGGGGATCTTCCCAACCCAGGGATTGAACCTGGGTCTGCTGTATTGCAGGCAGACGCTTTACCGTCTGAACCACCAGGGACTCCCTGAGGGTATTTAGGGCATCTGAATCTATAGAGTGTCCAGTTTCATCAACTGACTGCTTCCTTTTGCACGCATTTTGACTTTGGTTCCTTCCAGCATTTGGCTGAAATGCTTCAGGTTGGTTATGTTCCCAATTAAATAACGACTGACACATTTGCATCAGGTATCCTTAAGTGCCCAGCTCTGTAGTGGTCATTTAGTGGGACATGTGGTCTGTCATCAAGTTGGGGTGAAAATTAATGTGGGACATTTTATCTTATCTCTGCAAAAGGTTGTTTATATTTACTTATGTTTGCTATGCAGTGGCACCCCACTCCAGTACTCTTGCCTGGAAAATCCCATGGACGGAGGAGCCTAGTAGGCTGCAGTCCAGGGGCCACTAAAAGTAGGACAGGACTGAGTGACTTCACTTTCACTTTTCACTTTCATGCATTGGAGAAGGAAATGGCAACCCACTCCAGTGTTCTTGCCTGGAGAATCCCAGAGATGGGGGAGCCTGGTGGGCTGCCGTCTATGGGGTTACACACAGTCGGACACGACTGAAGCGACTCAGCAGCAGCAGCAGCAGCAGCAGCAGCCATGCTTTTGTGTTATCCTTTCACTTTGCANACTCATGTCCATTGAGTCGGTGATGCCATCCAGCCATCTCATCCTCTGTCGTCCCCTTCTCCTCCTGCCCCCAACCCCTCCCAGCATCAGGGTATTTTCTAATGAGTCAACTATTCGCATGAGGTGGCCAAAGTATTGGAGTTTCAGCTTCAGCATCAGTCCTTCCAATGAACACCGAGGACTGATCTCCTTTAGGATGTTTTGGGGGAGGGAGTATTTATTGTACATAAGGCCCAGGCTATATATGTGTATATATATAGTTATATATATATGCAGTGATGCAGATATCATCAGTTTTACATACACATGTATATGTATATATATATTGATAAATATATGTGTATATATATATATATATATAATGTGTATGCCTTATGTACAATAAATACTCCCTCCCCCAAAGGAAGGCATCCGGGTTTGTAGACTGGTTGTGGTGACTAATGATTGCAGAAAGCTACTGTCTTATGCTCAGGATCATACTCAAAATATCTGACCACCTGTAGGTCAGGAGCGATGAATGCATGCTGGGCAGATTCTGGTGCCCCCTTGCTGTGCCAGGTATTAACTTTTTAGTTCTTGGATTATAGGGGGTGGAGGCCTGGGAGATTCCGAGGGTGATTGTTGACTACTGCGGAAAGATTTCTTTATGTTAATAACTAGTATGATCATACTGCTGCTCTGAGTTAAATATCGGCCTTGCCATTGTAGTCATATTTTAAAAATCCTGATAAAAATGAAGTGAGCTTCCTATACGCTGATTTGCGAGCGGCGGACTGTGAAGTGGGGCCTGCAGAGCTGCTTGACCCCGCGCTGGGGACTGGCTGCCCTGGGAACAGAATCCCTGCCCGGGATGCAGCGTTGCCATGACAGCTGTGTCACAACCCTTAAGAGAACTAACCCCATCCTGCAGAAAGCTTGGTATAATTAGCCATTAATAACCAGAACCCGGCTTCCCCACGGTGCAGATTGTTTCCATATTGATCTCTACCTGCATTGTCAGCATGCTGGAAAGATTGAACTTTAAGTGCTTAATTCAGCCCCATTCAACCGATAATTTTGGTTTTGTCCTCCAAACAAAAACACCCTTGTTTAGCCTTCTTTTTTTTCTCCCACAAATAATAAAATCAATTCATTTCTCCCCCTTCTCCTGCCCAAGCCTAGTTTGCCCCTGTAATCAATACATTTTGAAATGTCAATGTATTCCTGGGTGAGGAGCTGGGAGGGGTTGGGGAGGGAAGGGGAGGAGGCAGGAGCTGACGGGAAGACAGCTTCAGCCTCCCCAGGCCAGCAGGTTGCCTTTAAATCCCATCATGGCAAATCCCCGCTTGTGTCAAATCTCTGGGCGTCCACACCTGGTTACATGGTGTGGGGCACAGACTTTAAGGGTAGAGTTGACTGAAATATTATCCAACATTTCCAGTTTGGCTTCACAACCTTAAAAACAAACAGCTAAGCTTTCCATTTTTAAAAAAACGTATCAAGTCAACACAATGGGAGTTGTGCTCACTCTCACCCANGGTGTGGGGCACAGACTTTAAGGGTAGAGTTGACTGAAATATTATCCAACATTTCCAGTTTGGCTTCACAACCTTAAAAACAAACAGCTAAGCTTTCCATTTTTAAAAAAACGTATCAAGTCAACACAATGGGAGTTGTGCTCACTCTCACCCATCCCAGATCGCTTGTCCTGAGGCCCAGCTTTTCTGTGAAGCTAGTATTGATGGGGAGCTTGGAAGGGGTAGGGGGCATGAAGTGGAAGAGACTCAGAACTGGTTTATTGGCTAAGCCAGAGCTGAACCATCCAACTCGAGGCTGAATTCTCCAATTTAAGCATTTAGTAATTTTTCTGAAGAACTGGTTTGTGCAAGTTGTCGGAGATCATCGATGAGGGGGAGAGGCATTAGCATTGAGTGCCTCCTATGTGCCAATGGTTTTATAAATAGTGTTTTTAATGATCACAGTGAATCTTTCCCCATTGCAGAGATGAGAAAACAAGCGGGCACTAAGTGAATTGCCTGCAGGTCACGGAGAAGGGAGATGAGAGAATTGCATCAGGAGCCACGCCTCTCTGACTTGCCCCATCCAAACAAAAGAACGAAATAGCACCCCTTCACAGAGTAGCTAAAAGGGTTGGATGAGCTGTGCCTCTGAAGTGTTTAGTCACATTAAGCACTTGGAATAATTATCATTATAATTACTCCCCTGCTATGCATAAAACATTTGCTTTTAGAAAACTTCTGGTGTCAGTACATTTGTAAAAACTTAGTTTTTTTTCCTCTTATTTTTATTCTTAAAATATGTCTGGCATTGAAAATAAATAAAACAGAATCTCTGCCCTCAAAGAGATGACTGATTTTGGGAGAATAGAGAAAGAAGAAAAAATAATGCTGTGTCAGTCTGATTTTGGGAGAATAGAGAAAGAAGAAAAAATAATGCTGTGTCAGACTGATTATAAAAAGAATATGTTAAAAGGAACAGAGAAGATTGCCTTATAAAACCTGAAGACAGGGCATCAGAAAAGGCCTGTCTGGGGATTCGAACTCATGAAAGATGATGGTTAGGTGTTAGCTCAGTAGCCAAGGAGTAGGAAGGGAACAATGAGCAAAGGAGCAGCGTATTCTAAGGTGCAGAGGTGTGAAAAGGCATGTGGCGGGCGCAGCTTTTTGTGAAGGGGGATGTTGGGAAATGGCCAGAGATCGGGCTGGGCAAGTAGGCAGGGCTAGATCATGGTGAGCCTTCCTGGGCGAATAACAGAGACTTTATTTTCAAGGCTTTGTGAATCCTTGAAGGTTTTTACACAGGAAAGTGGCAGATTCAGAATTCCATTTCAGAGGATGAGTTCATGCATGTGGGGACTCCCCTGGGAGTCCAGTAGTGAGGCCACACGGGAAGTGGCTGCAGTGACCTAGGGGAGACACTCCGAGCCCTGAATGTGAGCAGGATAGCTGTGCGTGGAAAGCGATGGGATGGGAGAGCCATCCAGAGGACTGGAGACCCAATGTTGGTTGTAGAGAGGGAGGGAGGGAGAGGAAGTCTAAGGTGATTCCTGTCTGGATGGTTGCTGGAACCTTTGGTCAAGAAAAGAGGCAGGGGGAGAAGCATGTTTTAAGAGAAAGATGTAACAGGTTTCAGACACTTAGGCTTTCAGGTGTGCAGGGCATCTAAGTGGAGAGGAGTGGATGTATAGCGCCTTCCTCTGTGTATCCTCCCCACCCCGTATGTGCTCGGTCATGTCTGACTCTTTGTGACCCCATGGACTGTAGCCCGCCAGGCTTCTCTCTCTATGGGATTGCCCAGGCAAGAATACTGGAGAAGGTTGCCATTTCCTCCTCCAGGGGATCTTCCCGACCTAGGGCTCAGACCTGACTGCGATACTTCCACTCATCTTCAATGCCCTACACATCTGAAACGCATGATGTCTGAAACTTGACTTTCCATCTTTCTCTTAAAACATACAGAGCACAGTAACTGGTAATCGGTAGATGGTTAATGTTTGTTGAGGGAATAAGTAGATGGCTAAAACCATAATGAGGATGAGATTGTCCAGTAGAAACACAAGTCCAGCGGGGTGAGGAGGAAGAGTGCTGGGGGAACATTAATCAGCCCACAGACACCCAAATAATGAATTAAGAGAAGCCTGAAATTCAGAAATTATAAGCATGTCACTTAAGAAGATCCAGGGTACGGCAGAGAGTCGTTTTAAGCACTGTTGACTATACAATTTATAGACCAACTAACCATTTTCTTTCTTAGAAATAATAGCCAACATTCATTGAGTTCTTGCTGTGTATTGGGCCCAGTATCAAGGGACTTACCTGTATTTCTTCACTCAGTTCATAGCCTGCTGACAAGGAGATGTTATGTGTTTTTCCTTTCTAGAGATTAAAAAACAAAACAAAACAAAACAAAACAAAAACTTGGCAGCTTGGAGACATCCAGTCACTGCTAAGGTCCCTCAGCTCATATGCTGTGGACTTGGGCTTCTAACTCAGCCAAGAATCTTCATCACTCTTTTGACTCCCAAATTTCTAGTCATTAAAAAAAATCAAGGCTGAGCATATCAGGCTGTGTCTCTTAAGACAATCAGATCAAGAGAATGGTGCTATCTTGGAGGAATGTGGGATATATAAGTTGTTACATTGGCCTTGTATGTCTCTGGGTTTTTCCAGGTGCTTTATCTGCCATTTGTCCCTCCTCATCTCTTAGGAGTTGATGGCTTTTGGGAAGCTGCCAGCCTTAGGGGAGGTTGCTGTTTCCTGATCATGGCCTGGAGGACTTCTCTATGGCTGAGTGAGCATCTAGATAAAGGATAAGCCATTCCCAAGGTCAACTGGATGAACAGATCCTTTCTCTTGTCCCTTGGAGACCAATTAGTAATGGTGGGTGAATGGATTCAACTGAATGCCTTCCCTGATATGGGTCTGCTGGGGGTAGTGCTCAGTACCCAGATGGGATGAGGGACCTGTTTATTCTGAACACATCACCTTGCCCTGGCTTTGGTACCTTCTGGCAGCTCCTTCAGGGATCACATAGAAGCAAGACTACCAGGACTCTCATTCATTTATTTTTTGAGCAGCTTGTTTGCCTCAATCTCTATCCATTGTAGTGGAAAAAGCAGTCTTTAGAGTCAGGCGGACGTGGTTCTGGGACTTCCCAGGTGGCTCAGTGGTAAAGAATCTGCCTATGGTGCAGGAGACACAGGAGAGAAGGGTGCGATCCCTGGGTTGGGAAGATCCCCTCTAGGAGGAATGGCAATCTGCTCCAGTTTTCTTGCCTGGAAAATTCCACAGACAGAGGAGCCTGGCAGGCTACAGTCCATGGGATCCCGAAGGGTCAGGTATGACTAAGCATGAGCATAAGACATAGCTTTAGTTTCCAGCCCTGCTTCTTGCTAGATGCAGGAACTTGGGGAGTGATCTTAACTTCTCTGAACCTCACTTTTCTTATCTGAAAAATCGGGACGATTTAATTTCTTATTGTGGAAATGAAATGGAATAACATATTCAGGGTGCTCATCACGGGGCCTGGTACTGTGAACATGCTCAGTACATGCAAGGCCCTTGTCCTGATGGGAATGGAGGTGCACCCCCTAGATAATCGGTAGCTGGGTGCTTATTCTGTTGCTTCTAGGAATTTTTATATTTTCATTCAAATAAGATCCCCCATGTTGTCATTGTGTTGTAAAAGTAATCAGAAATTGTCCAAGAAATTCAGATGTCATGTCTACTTGTGAAACCATCACTTATAAATGAGTGTTCAAGCTCTTCATAGAGCCCAGAACAAGTACTTCCATATTATTTATGGTACAGAGTCACATGAGCTGGATTCCAGGTTAAAAGAAGAACACTCCTTCCCCCTGACAAGAAGACACAGTTGATGCAAGGTGGGTAAAGCCAGACTGACATTCATAGGCTCACGTGGACCCACAGTGAGGAGGCCCGGTACCTCCCAGAACTTACGCTGACTAGTCTATGAGTCTTGAACACTATGGATGCTGGTCACCTCCCACACGCTGACGTTCAAGCAGCTCCAAAACTCGAGAGGCGTGATATGATGGGAGCTGCGGGGCTGAAGGGACACAGATCTTAGCAGGATGATGTGGAAGAGTGGATCACACTTTCAAGAACTCTTCAGAATGTTTTGTCACGGAAACTTGGACTATCAGAGTAAAAGGGGTAGAAGGTGCAGGAGACCCAGAATTGAGAAATAAGGCATACCCTGTTACTGAAACATAAATGTAATAAGTACTAGCTCCAAGAAAAGAAAATCACACATGATATTAATAAATATGTTCTGTGTGCCTGGTGCTGTTTTAGGCTGGGGGCTATCTAAGTTTAGAAAAACATTCGAATGGGGGGAAAATGGATAATAAACAAAATGAATATGTACATTATTTTGAGTGTTAGAGATAGTAAATGCCAAAGTGAAAAATAAAGCTGGCGGATATAGAGAGCAGGGAGTGAAGAGTGGTGGGGTGGATATTGTAATTTCAAGTTGGTAGCTGTGAAGAGTTTCAAAGACTAAGATAACACTGAGCAAAACACACTTTCATGATCTGAGCAGAGAGATGCAAGAAGAGGGAGGCCCAAAGGCCCAGGCATCGAGGCATGAACATTCCTGGCACGTTCAAGGAAAAGCAAAAAGGCCCATGGAGCTGGAATGGAGCAAAGTTCAGGTAAGAATGAGGTGATGGGAAGTGAAGTCAGAGCGCTGACATGACTGCAGTTTCCTGGCGCTTATCCCATCGAAGGACATGTTATCACCATCATCCTTCTTATTCTTCTCCATCTTTTCCTTCCTCTAACATTTTCCAGGCACTTTGACAAGCAGATAACCTGGAACGTCTTCTCAACCCTCGTAACAACCCTTTGAGGCAGATTATTTATCATGACCGTTGCACATATGAGAAATCAGAGTTCAGTGAGGTTAAGTAACTATTAAAGGTCACAAATTCCGTGGCAAAGGCTCAGCGCCTTTTCTCTCAAGCAATCCTGCCTCCATTCCCAAAAGAAGGTTTATTTGTGTCGTGCCTTCTGGCTTTGGCTCATAGCTTTTCACATAAGCGCATCCAAGAAGCTCTTGCGTCTTCCCGTCAATTGCCTTCGATGCCTCATTTTCCTTTTCACTGGGAATGGGACCAGTGGAAATGGTGGTGGATAATGTCTCTGGGCCTCCCTGTCATGGACTGTGGCACGTTTGTGTCTCCCTTAAACTTTTATGTTGAAGTCTCCATTCCTGAAGGGATGACACGAAGAGGTGGGGCCTTTGGGAAAGAATTGGGTTTATTTGAGATCATGAGGGTGGAACCTCCAGGATGGGATTAGCGGCCTTAGAAGAGGAAGAGACCAGAGCTCTCTCTCACTGTCTCGAGAGGATACAGCAGAATGTCCATCTGCAGACCAAGGAGATGGCCTTTGTCAGAACCTGACCAAGTTGGCACCCCGCTTTTGGACTTCCAGCCTCAGAACTGTAAGAAATAAATTCCTGTTGTCTAAGCCACCCCATCCATGAATTTGTGTTATAACAGCCCGAACAGACTGAGATTTTCCTGTTTATCTTGTACAATATTTCCTTCTTGGATTCTGGTGCATGAGCTTGCTTACAGCACCGACTCTCCCCACATACTTGGTTCTTGGTTATGAAGTCATCTTCCAGAACCAGATTCTCCAGCATCCCTGTCTCGTTTTTTGAGAACTGCTATCTAATTATTCATTTTTATTTTTGGATTTTCTCCTCTCTCATCTGCCAGTCTGCAGAGGCAGGATCTGCCAGGTGTTCCTGCTGCCCACTGAGCCATCTTTCTCAATTTTACAAAAGCTGCTGTGATTGGGACGGTTGGCGCTCAGCCATTTCTGGGTCTTTCTCCTTTAGGTGGCCTTTGATGTTAGGTTAGGTCGTGTGAGTGGAAGTGATGTTGCTACTTCTGGGCAGAGGCATTCGATTCCTAGTGTAGGATCTTTAGGACTTTTTTTTTCCCTGACTGAGGCGATTCTGAAGCATCTGTTGAATTGGAGGGTCCATGAGCTGTGTGAACACTGAGCTACCATGCAAAGGACAGCAGCTGTGAAGAAATCTCTTTCCATGTGTCATGTTTCTAGGATTTTGGTGTGTGTGTGTGTGTATGTGTGTGTTGTTCCTAGCCTATGCTGATTGACATCTCTTTTTCTGGAAGATGAGGTTGTGAGTCAGGAGGCAATACCCTGATTTTTACTCAGTGGACGCTTAGTATTTGAGGATTGCAGGCAGACAGACTTGAATTGTATGACCTTGGGCAAATGACTTCCTGCTTTTTCTGGTTTTTCTTTTCTGTAAATCGGAGAGACTTACACTTATCTTCTCAGGTTGTTGTGAAAATTGAACATCGTAACAAAGGTAATGTAGGTAGCATACAGTAGGTGTTTAATGAATGCTTGTTTTCTTTCTTCCTGCGCTGTCATAAACTCGAACGCGACATGCCCATTTTTTGTCTTCTATCAAGGATGTTGCTGTTCTCTCATTAACTAGTGTTTCCTTGTTGCCAGGATTTAGTGCCAAGTAACCCTCTCCCCTGATGCTTCCTCTGACTTCTGAAAGATGAAATTGTCAGCAAGGCAAGGCAGAGATTGATCAGATGAGACGCCCAGCAGATGTCCGGAGAGTCGGAGTCCCCGCTGCTGCTCTGTCCTGCCTCTGTGCCAGCTCTGTAATCTGTATTAGGAAAACACGGTCTGCTTGATTGCCTTGTAATAGACTTTCACAACATTAGCGCTTGCCTCCCCTTCTTCCAGTTCTCTATGATATTGTTTTCATTTCCAATTTCTATCCAATTCAGTTAGATGTTTGTTTCGACTCTGGCTCTGAGCTGGGTGTGGGGAATATCGAGGTGGATTAAGGCATAGCCCCTGCCTGCAAGAAAGGCACCCCAATGAGGGGAACAGATAAGGCAGCCAAACTCACTCACCCACCCACTGCCAGCCAACCAACCCAAAGAACAAAAGCCTACACACTTGTGATGACTACAAACCTGTAAGCACATATGTGATACAGAGAGAGGACTAGGAAGGAACTGATGAATTCTGCTGGATCTGGGAATGGGAGAGGGATGAAGTCTTCCAAAAAATTCTGTTTCACCAGGATTTTGATGAGTGAGTAGGAGTTCACCAAGGAGATTGTGAAGGAAGACTGTTTGGGAGGGATAATGTGTTTGCAAATGTACAGTGATATGAGATGTGGATAGTTATGGACATTATATGAGATTTGGTATTTAACAGGGCATAAAGGGCAAAGTTGGAGAAGGCAATGGCACCCCACTCCAGTACTTTTGCCTGGAAAATCCCATGGATGGAGGAGTCTGGTGGGCTGCAGTCGATGGGGTCGCTAAGAGTCAGACACGACTGAGCGACTTCACTTTCACTTTTCACTTTCATGCATTGGAGAAGAAAATGGCAACCCGCTCCAGAATCCCAGGGACTGGGGAGCCTGGTAGACTGCCATCTATGGGGTCTCACAGAGTAGGACACGACTGAAGCAACTTAGCAGCAGCAGCAGCAGCAAAGGGCAAAGTAGGAAGTAGAAGGAGATGAGGAAAAAGGTTTTGCCAGGCGGGTCAGTTAGGGTAGGAGTGTGTGGGTGTTTGTTAGAACTGCTTCTCTTTGCAGTGTACCCTTTATTGCTTCTTACTCTCCATGCACTCCAGTTAATAAGATTATATTTGTTGCCTTGCCTGATAATGTTGGGTGGTTAGCTCTCATAGGGCTGGATGGAGAAGAGGGCTCTTGAAATATGCTGAAAAGCACATGGAGTCAGGATTAAGGCAGACTAGGGCTCAAATCTGATTATTAGCCCCTGTTCTTAAACCTGAGTTCTCCATCTCCTCCTCTGCAGAGCGGGAAAATCATGCTCACCTCACCGAGCATCTCTGAGGATTAAAATAAAAGAAATATTTAAAATACTCAGCACAGAACTTGGCATCCATTGGGTACTCAATACTCTTCCAGTTGGAGAAATCTGTTATTTGTGTTTGGGAATTGTGTTAAGCTCATAAAGAAATGGCTGAAAATTGTTTCAACTGATTTAAAAAATACAATTATACTTTTTTTTTTCCTTTTTGAGAAAAGTTCTCAGTTCTTTTTCATGACAAACCTTTCAGTATCCTCAAAGGAGGAAAACAAACTTGCAAAAAAAAAAAAAAAAAAANTTCTGAAAGATGAAATTGTCAGCAAGGCAAGGCAGAGATTGATCAGATGAGACGCCCAGCAGATGTCCGGAGAGTCGGAGTCCCCGCTGCTGCTCTGTCCTGCCTCTGTGCCAGCTCTGTAATCTGTATTAGGAAAACACGGTCTGCTTGATTGCCTTGTAATAGACTTTCACAACATTAGCGCTTGCCTCCCCTTCTTCCAGTTCTCTATGATATTGTTTTCATTTCCAATTTCTATCCAATTCAGTTAGATGTTTGTTTCGACTCTGGCTCTGAGCTGGGTGTGGGGAATATCGAGGTGGATTAAGGCATAGCCCCTGCCTGCAAGAAAGGCACCCCAATGAGGGGAACAGATAAGGCAGCCAAACTCACTCACCCACCCACTGCCAGCCAACCAACCCAAAGAACAAAAGCCTACACACTTGTGATGACTACAAACCTGTAAGCACATATGTGATACAGAGAGAGGACTAGGAAGGAACTGATGAATTCTGCTGGATCTGGGAATGGGAGAGGGATGAAGTCTTCCAAAAAATTCTGTTTCACCAGGATTTTGATGAGTGAGTAGGAGTTCACCAAGGAGATTGTGAAGGAAGACTGTTTGGGAGGGATAATGTGTTTGCAAATGTACAGTGATATGAGATGTGGATAGTTATGGACATTATATGAGATTTGGTATTTAACAGGGCATAAAGGGCAAAGTTGGAGAAGGCAATGGCACCCCACTCCAGTACTTTTGCCTGGAAAATCCCATGGATGGAGGAGTCTGGTGGGCTGCAGTCGATGGGGTCGCTAAGAGTCAGACACGACTGAGCGACTTCACTTTCACTTTTCACTTTCATGCATTGGAGAAGAAAATGGCAACCCGCTCCAGAATCCCAGGGACTGGGGAGCCTGGTAGACTGCCATCTATGGGGTCTCACAGAGTAGGACACGACTGAAGCAACTTAGCAGCAGCAGCAGCAGCAAAGGGCAAAGTAGGAAGTAGAAGGAGATGAGGAAAAAGGTTTTGCCAGGCGGGTCAGTTAGGGTAGGAGTGTGTGGGTGTTTGTTAGAACTGCTTCTCTTTGCAGTGTACCCTTTATTGCTTCTTACTCTCCATGCACTCCAGTTAATAAGATTATATTTGTTGCCTTGCCTGATAATGTTGGGTGGTTAGCTCTCATAGGGCTGGATGGAGAAGAGGGCTCTTGAAATATGCTGAAAAGCACATGGAGTCAGGATTAAGGCAGACTAGGGCTCAAATCTGATTATTAGCCCCTGTTCTTAAACCTGAGTTCTCCATCTCCTCCTCTGCAGAGCGGGAAAATCATGCTCACCTCACCGAGCATCTCTGAGGATTAAAATAAAAGAAATATTTAAAATACTCAGCACAGAACTTGGCATCCATTGGGTACTCAATACTCTTCCAGTTGGAGAAATCTGTTATTTGTGTTTGGGAATTGTGTTAAGCTCATAAAGAAATGGCTGAAAATTGTTTCAACTGATTTAAAAAATACAATTATACTTTTTTTTTTCCTTTTTGAGAAAAGTTCTCAGTTCTTTTTCATGACAAACCTTTCAGTATCCTCAAAGGAGGAAAACAAACTTGCAAAAAAAAAAAAAAAAGAAACTTGAAACAATATGACATTTCTGTGTATCAAACCTAAGAGGTCTTACCTTGAGATTATTTTGGTAAATCCCTTTACGTTTTTCACTCTCCCTACCCCCAAATGTCATGTGTTAGAAGGCACTGCTGTTTTGACGTCTCCATTGTGATATTTATTTTAAGCCATCAGTAGAGTTTTAAATATGTCAGCGCTGAACTCTGGCCTTTGGGGAAGGTAAACTAATTATTTTCCAAACCATTCTGTAAAGCAAGCCCATGGCATTTGTTTCCTCATAGCTTAGAAAGGAAATGTGAAACTGGTGGCTTTTTAAGAAAGAGGATGTGCAGTTAGACAGGAGGTCGGCAATTTGGGGTCTGAAGTCATCTTGTCCACTATGTTTCAAAAGGAAGCCCTGATGTTTCTGGAGAATAGCTGAGGCCAGACAAAACAAAAGCAGTGTGACAGGTGGGATAAAGGTTGTTGGCACAGATATCCAGGGCCAGCTAAAGTCTCATATAATCATTTGATGGTCCCAATAACTTTACAAAGTAGAGACTTTTAGTCCCCTTTTACATATGTGGAAACAGTCTTCAAGAAGTAAAGTCTTATTTCAGGTGACAGGGCCAGGAAGTTGCAGGCTGTTTTTTGCCTGACACCAGAGTGTGTGATCTTAACCACTTGTCTCTGCAGTGTTGTGGAGTCTTTATGCTGTGTGATCTTGGGCAACTCACCTAACCTCTCTGAGCTTCTGAGTTTCTTCTTCCATTAGTCAGAAGCGACAGTATCTGCTATCTCCTTCTTAGTTCTCAGGATCAGAGATACGTCCTGAGGAGGAAGCGCCTGGTAAGAATAAGTGAAACACTGTAATTAACTGGGTTCTGCGTACACTGACCTCTATGTCTTATGGTGCCTCTCTAACTCCATGCCATCCCATATGGGACCTGGCTGTCCCTTACCTGTCCTCTCATAGATGGTTCCCCAGTGGACCACAATGCACTGTTCTCATCCCCCTCATCTTTTCCTGCCTCCCATCTCTGGTTTTTATTTCCTTCTCTAATTCCTGAAGTTCTCACAACACTCCCTTTCTCTGAGATATTTCAAGTTTCCTGGTGGAGGTTTCGGGGTACATAGAAGAGAGGCTACTGGCCAGCCTGCAGGTTTAGCGGAGCTTCCTAGAGAAACTGACTCGAGGGATGGCGAGGATCTGGCTGAGAGGAGGGGCACGAGGGATTGCAGACTTGTGCAGAGGCACTGCACGTTCTTGGACCCGTGAGTATTTGCAGAAGATAATGGGTGAGAGTGGACTGTCAGTATCGTTTGTTAAAAATGGATGTGCATATTTTCCCTTTGTTTCCTCAGCAAGACTGTTATTCCCAAGAGAGCAAAGATTGCACCTTAATTCCCCGCCCCTCCCAGTGCCCTCCTTGGGGGTGGGCATAGAGGCCAGCCCCAGGAAAGACTCAGGTTACTGATTTCTTTAACACTCACATGCTTGTGAGTTGGGTTTTACTTGGTGAAGTGGGCAGCTTAGTAATGCAGAAAGGCCGTAAACTTTGAGTCAGACAGACCTTATACAAATCACTTATCTGTGAACCTCGGTTTCTTCACCTGAGATGGGGCAACACGTACACGCCTCATAGGATTACTGCAGAAATGAAATGAGACACGACGTCGGTGAGGGATAGATAGAGGTGCAGTGTGTGTTCGTTCTTGTTATTTTACTGACTATCCTGTGAATTAATCCTCACTGCTCCTGAAGGCTCCAGCTTTGCTGGCAGCTAGGCATGGGCAATTTATCTAGGTAGAAAATCACTAAGCTGCAACTCAAGTTAGCTGCTGCCACCCAGGAGATGCCTTTCTGCCATCTCCCTGTCTTGGAGACAAGATTTTGCTTCCATGGCAGGTAGGATGGAGGAGAACAGGTGGATGAGGGGAGCATTCTGTTTACGTGCTCACCACTGTCAGAGTTGTGGGGTTTATTCTAGGCTTGAAGGATGGAGGAAGTGTTCAGGTTTAATACAGCCCCTCTATCTGCGGCCCTTGACCATCCCATCGAGACTTCACCCTTTGCCTGCTACAGTGGATGACCCACAGGTGCAAGGATCTTGGCTTAGTTTGATCCCAAGGGCTTAGGACAGTGCTAGGTAAGGAGTAGGGGCTCAGTCATTTTGCTGGAAGAATAAATGCACAACCGCCTTCCAAACTCCTTCCCTGATTTGCCTTTAAGATAGAGCTAGCTCGATTACATGGCGCTATCCTAGCCCATCACTGCTTTGCTCATTTGTATGTGCCTGTTTTGCTATCATGTCATTAGCATGGGGCAAGGAGGAGTGGAGTTCTGTGACATCCCGAGATCCCACGAGGTCTCATTTACTACCTGCCTCATTTGGTCAAACTTGACATGAGTTCTTGGCTTATGTTAGTCTCGTGGCTCCAGAATGTACCTGCTCTGAAGTGTTTCGCCAGCATGCTTCCCATGACCTGCTGACCCATGCATGGACCTTTGAGTCGATGACTTGGCATACACTCAAGCTGCTACCCCAAATGGGTAGATTTCTTTCCATTTAATAAACGATCGCTATAACTTTCCAGTTAATAGTGTCGATGGTTCCAGCAGCAGACTTTCTGCCTTCTTCCCACCTGAGAAAACAGGGCAGATCATCAGACATGAAGATCTCCTGTGTGCACTGGGGGAAGGGCATTCACTGTCCACTCTCTTTCNATATAACTTTCCAGTTAATAGTGTTGATGGTTCCAGCAGCAGACTTTCTGCCTTCTTCCCACCTGAGAAACCAGGGCAGATCATCAGACATGAAGATCTCCTGTGTGCACTGGGGGAAGGGCATTCACTGTCCACTCTCTTTCCCTCTCCATGTCTCACTGGCATCAGGGTGGTCTTCAGATATACCGGCACATGTAAGAAACGTATCCACATGTCTGTGCCTGTGTGCATTTCTATTTTTCTGATGTTTAATTAATTTTATTCTAGTGCTGGCTGCGCTGGGTCTTCTTGCTGCGAGCGGGCTTCCTCGAGCGTTGGTGAGCAGGAGCTGCTCTTTGTTGCTGCGTCCGGGCTTCTTGCTGCCATGTCTTCTCTTGTTGCAGAGCTCTGGCTCCAGGGCGTGCGGGCTTCATTAGTTGCAGCGTACGGGCTCAGCGGCCCCATAGCATATGGAATCTTCCTAGAGTAGGGATCGAACCCTTGTCCCTGCCTTGGCAGGATTCCTAACCCCTGGACCACCAGGGAAGCCCCTGTGTCTGTATTTTGAACACCCTCCTGGCTTCCATTTTCAAAGACATGTGAAAAGGTGGTGGCTGTACTTCCCTTGGAACTTCATTTTGATTTTCTTATTCAACACAGTGTGACATTTTCTTGAAAGGGATGTTTCAGTTTAGAAACTAAAAGGTGGGTCAGTATCATCATATAAGAGTAATGACTAGCAAAAAAAAAAAAAAAAAAGGAATTGCAGAAAGAGTGGATGCAGGCTGTTTGACTGTTTTGCTATTAATTATACCTTGCCATCCCTCATTCTGAAAGACTCACTCATTTTCAGCTGAGCTTCAGTTTACAGGAGGAGGTTGATGGCCAAGAGCAAGTTCACCCAAAGTAAGGACACGAGCAGAAATGGCCCCAGCGGCTGAAGCTGGCCGTGATGGAGTGAAATTGGAGTTTCAGGAATGCAGTGAGGAGCTGGCCCTGATGGAGTGAAATGGAAGTTTCAGGAATGCAGTGAGGAGCTGGCCGTGATGGAGTGCGGTGAAATGGGAGTTTCAGGAATGCAGTGAAGAGCTGGCCGTGATGGAGTGAAATGGGAGTTTGAGGAATGCAGTGAGGAGCTGGCTGTGATGGAGTGAATTGGGAGTTTCAGGAATGCAGTGAGGAACCTCCACTGGCTTTCTGTTTTCATTTCACAATCAATAGAGCCATGAATGGGAGAGAAATATGTTGGTTGCATTACTTTAAAATAGTCTGGCCAAAAAATATAATTTCTTATTGATTAGTTTCACATCGAAGGCAAGGTCTGTGGATAAAAGAAAATCGACTGCTGAAAATTCTAAAATAAAGAAAGTAAATGAGGGAAGATGTTTAAATTTTTAAAAGGAAGAAAAGCGTATGATCGATATACCCAAATCTGCCACTTATAGAACTTTTGCTGAAATGGATCTAAGTTGTTCTTCATCAGATTGACTTGCTTCATTTACTCCAGTATTTAAAAAAATATGAAGCGAACTGACTGGCTTTGCTTTCTACATGTCAGGTACCAGGGAAAGTCAAAAAATGTAGGAGTAAAACTTATTCCTGGAAATTAGGCAAGGAATTAGTTGGTAGGTTCAAATGAGGTCATGACTCTTTTTTTGGTTATAAGCAATAGAAACCTGATCAAATTGGCTTAAACCAGTGATTCTCACCTGGAAATGGTTTTGCCCCCCAAGGGACATTTGGCAGTGCATGCATGTATGCATGCATGCTAAGTCAGTTCAGTTGTGTCCAAATCTTTGCGACCCTGTGCACTGCAGCCTCCCAGGCTCTTCCGTCCATGGGATTCTCCAGGCAAGAGTACTGGCGTGGGTTGCCCTGTTCTACTTCAGGGGATCTTCCCAATCCAGGGTCGGAAACTGTGTCTCTGACATCTCTTGTATTGGCAGGCGATTCATTATTACTAGTGTCACCTGGGAAGCCCCATTTGGAAATGACCAGAGATATTTTTGGTTGTCACTGCTGTGGGGTGAGGATGGCCACTGACCTCTGGTGAGAAGATGTCAGGGATGCTGCTAAACATCCTACAATGCACAGGATAGTTCCTGACCAGCCAAGAAGTCAGTAGTTTTGAGGTTGAGTGTCGTTTAGTCACTAAGTTGCATCCAACTCTTGCGACACCATGGACTGTAGACAGGGTCCTCTGTCCATGGGATTCTCTAGGCAAGAGTATTGGAGTGGATTGCCATTTCCTTCTCCAGGGGATCTTCCTGACCCAGGAATCAAACCCAGGTCTCCTGCATTACAGGCAGGTTCTTTACTGACTGAGCTACGAGGGAAGCCCCTCAAAATTCTCATTAATATAGGAGGAGGTCATGGCAACCCACTCCAGTATTCTTGCCTAGAGAATCCACACGGACAGAGAGGAACATGGCAGGCTACAGTCCACGGGGTCAGAAAAAGTCAGACATGGCTGAGCCACCAAGCACAAGCACATAGGAAAGAAAGTAGAATTTATTGACTGATCACTGAAAAATCCAGGGTAGATCTAGTTGGGCCCAGATATTCCAACTATGTCATTAGAGACATTTTTTTTTTCTCTCCAACCAGCTACTTTCCCTCTTAACTTCATTCTTGGGGAGGCTTCCTCCCTCAGAGTTGCCAGGTGAGACCCAGCAGCTTGATGCTGCTCCCTGCTCAGACACTGGAGTGAGAAAAGAGCTCATCTTCCTCATTGGTCCCTATGCAGCTCCGTCGCCAAGAATCCTGAGATTGGCTCTCTGTAACCTTGGTCTTGTCAGCTTTGAATCACTTATTGTGGGGCTGGATATACTGACTGAGCCAGGGAATATACCCATTCCCAGCCCTGGGGTGGCATGTTGACTTGGCCCCATCTAAACCTCTTGGACTGAGCGAGTGGCAAGGTGTTTCTCTGAAAGGAAAAATAGTGTACTGTTTATGAAATAAGAGAGACTAGATGCTGAACAGCCAAGCAACTGATGTCTACTATGTTTATTTTCTGAGGAAATTCAGAGGGGTGGTGTTATCAAGGACACTGGGACCCCTGCCCTCATCCCTCTTCTCTGTCATCCAAGATAAGTTATTTTTAACATGCCTATGATAGTCTTTCTCCTTTTCTCTCTCTTTCCTAACACTCATGTTGCATTATAATAAACATGTTTATTTACATAAACGTCTATTTTTCTAACCTGCGAGGTTCTAAGCACAGGGATTCATCCTTCATGTCTCCAACATCTTGCTCAGGGTAGAGCATGCAATAGGTTACAAGAAAACTTTTATTTTTTTCTTCATAAAGAAATGAGATGAGAAATAAATGTGAACATGCTTTGGAAACTATATACAATATATTCTCTAACATGAAAATTGTGGGGAATACTATTGTATTTTATTTCAATACAATTTTGCCAATGGTGATATTTTTCTACTCTGCTATACTTTGTTCCATGCTATGAGGTGAAATAAAACTGCTTCATTTTCTCACACAGAAAAAAAAAAAAAAAGAAAAAGTAAAGGAGAACTAAAAAGTCAACCTGGACTTTTAGACTGTTGCTTGTTCGTGAATCAGATGTCTGTTGAGCACCTATTATGTGTTTGACACACTGTCAAACCCTGGAGACATGGCATGAAGTAGGGCAGGAGAGGTAGAACCTGGAGTAGAACCTGGCAAGTTGGCAGCCAGTGGACCAGTGATTAAGTGAGTTGCATGAGGCAAAGGGTAATAAGTTCTGAAAGGAGGAAGTGGGTCTACTTTAGAGTCTAATTCTGCAGAAGTGATACTTGAAGTGATTCTTTCTTTTCAAAGAGTTGACCATCTGGGAAGAATAATTGTACACAGCTTAATCAAATTGCAAATTCTGATAAAAGCTAAGGGGAAAAGAACGTGGTTCTGTGAACCAGAAAGGGCAAAACTGACTCTATTCAGGGAGTCAGCAAGGACCTCAAAGAGGACAGCCTGGAAAGTGTGTGAGAGCTAGTTTTGCAAAAAGTGGGTGGAAGCTTCTGTGTGGAGAGGACGGCCTGTGCATAGCTCTCGAGAAGGAAGTGGGGCACACGGTCATTGTTATTATGACCTGTTTGCAAGATGGAGTTGCATCTCAGATCTGGTTTAAAGAAGGGTGGCCTTGACTCACCACGTCAATATGTCTCTTAGGCAGTGATTGTTTCATTTCTGGAACATAAACTCAAAGAGATTAAAATGAATAGGAAGTTTTATTGTCAGGACACAGAAGATTCCCAGGGAACCCTTCCTAGTAGTTGGACCTCATGGGATCTGGGATGTTATTAGTAGCCATTCTCTTCATCTTGCTCTCTGGGGTTCATCTCTGCTCCAGCATCTACCACTGAGACTTCAGGTTTTTGCTCTTGATTGCTTTGTCCTTGCCCAGGGCTCTGGTTCTTCCTCTTTATGACCTTACAGTTCCTGCTTCTAACACCCTCTGACTAAATCAGCCTTCATCTCCCTTTCAAGTTTCCAAGTGTAAGGATGTGATGGGCCCCAGTGATGCGAGGTGGAGACAGCAAAGAGGCAGACAGTTGGACAGACATTGCTTCAGATGCTATTATTGTGAAATATTAGTAACCTAACAGGGCTGGATTCCAACCTCAGAGGAAAATCACCCCCAGATAATAGTTTTGGGTACCTAGTCAAGGTAATGCTCACCCCATTCTCCTGTTACTCAGAATGCAGCAGCCATGCTGGTATTCTTCTGGTTTCTCAATCATGCTGCCTTTGCACATGTTACTTCCTCTGCCAGAAATGCTCTTCTCTCCTGTTCTTTACTTGGTTAACCTTTATTATCCTTCAGGTCTTAGCTTAGACATCATTTTCTCAGAGAGGTCCTTGCTGACTCCCTGAATAGAATCAGGTTTGCCCTTTCTGGTTCACAGAGCCATGTTCTTTTCCTCTTAGCTTTTATCAGAATTTGCAATTTTATTAAGTTGTGTACAATTATTCTTCCCAGACTGGCAACTCTTTGAAAAGAAAGAGTCACGTCTGCCCAGTATCTAATACGTGTCCAGTAAACACTGATTAAATTGGTAAAGTAAATGTAATTATCTAGCAGGAGGTCCTTTTGGAGATTTTGTTTACAAAGAGTAAAACCTTCTGTTGAAGATGGTCACATCTTTCCTTGGTTGTAGGAGAGCACCTTAAGTAGTCTGATATCAACTCTCAGACTACTCTGATAGTTGATAAGGGCGCTAAGTAGGAGATTCCCAAATAAACCTCACACGTGGTTAGGAAGATCCAGCCTCTGCTCCCAGGCTGCTTTCTTCTGTTATTTTAGGTTAAGACACAGGGCCGACTTGTACCAAAATTTTGACAAAGAGAAGGGAAACTAACATTTATTAGTGGCCGGATACCATGTGAGGAACTTTATAAACACGATCTCATTCATTTCTCTTGACAACCCAGTAATATGAGGGATATACTTTATAAATAGTCTCCTTCAACTTCTGTCCCAGCTTCTGTCAACTGTGCTATATGTACTGCAGAGGTCGGAAGCCTGAAAGGTACGTTTCCAAGACTCCCTTGTAGCTAGGATCCTGGATATGATTTCCGGTTTTGCAAATCAAGTACACTCCTTGAGTCTTGAATTCAGAACTGAGTTAGAGGGGAGAAGGGCATAATGTAGTCTACCTTTGTGGATGAGTCACTGCACAGTCAAAGCGGGTCTGTGGTCATCAGCTTTCTGAGTCGGTAACTTTTTATAGCAATGGTGGCAGTTTTCCCAGTCATCACAGGGATAGGGAGGTTTGAGAGGCTGGGAGTTGTTCTTGGAAGCTCCCACTATTTGAGTGCTTCCCCTGGTTCTCAGGGCTTCCTCAGCAGTGCAGGAGACCTGGGTTCAATACCTGGGTAGGGAGGATCCTGGAAGAGGGCATGGCAACCCACTCCAGTATTCTCGCCCAAAGGATCCCACGGACAGAGGAGCCTGGCAGGCTGCAGTCCATAGGGTCACGAAGAGTTGGACACGACTGAAGTGACTCAGCATGCACACAGCTGGTTCTCTAAGTCAGCTTAGACCTGCTGATACCTTCCTTTCTGCTTAAAGTAGCAGAAGTGGTTTCTGTGGTCTGCAACTGAACACTGCCTGAAACACTAGGTTTCTCATACGCTTTCCTCTCCTCACATTTTACAGATGAGGATCTGGGACCTGAGGATCAGGGTTCCAATGACCTGACTCAGGCTTCATGATAGGTTAAGTGGTGGAGGACTTGAAACCAGGCTGACTCTTTCCATTTGTCCATCTTCACTGCTGCCACCCAGTTCTTTTCTTGGCGGGTGCTTTCCTTTCTTATTTCCAGTGTCCTTCTCCCACAGAATATTTTGTTCCAAACAGATGGGATCTGGCAGTCATATTCATTTCAAGGCCTTAGGGATGTGATATAACTCTTCCCAGGCATCTCTGCATTTTTCAGCGGCCCATTGGGACAGGGCAGTGCCCTGCGGCAGGGCATGACTCTCAGTGGAATCCCAGACACCATGGCAACTGCTGGAGGTGGAGATGAGGGGCAGCGAAGAAAGCTGGGGTGGGAGAGAGTGCAGGGAAGGCCAGGAAAAATAGCCTGGGTTCTCATCTCTTACTTGTCCTGGCTCGATTTCCTTGAGGCATGTGTTAATCTTCCCAATTTGCTGAAAGGCCCTTACCCCAGGTGGTAAGCTTTCTAAAGCTTTGGATTTGGGTTTATAAGCTGGTTGGAGCATGCCCCGCTTCTGACCCACTCCCAAGAGGTCTCCCGTCAGATTTTAGACATGCCAGCTAATTGCTTTCTATAGATTTGCCACGTTTTATTAGGAGTAATGGTATCGAGGGTATTTTTCTTTATAGACATTATAATTAGTAATTGTTTTGAAGGGCAATTGCTGTTAAACTACTTATTTTTTCTTTTCCTGGAGGACAGGACAGTTTCCAAGACTGATTATTTCACAATTGAAATTCCATGCCTCCCGGAGGTAGATTTTGAGAGCAGTTGGTGGAAGCAAAATCCTCTCTTTTGATTTTTCCCATTACGCATTCAGACACAGAGACACACAGACACAGACAGACACACACACACAAACATCCTGGGAAGGGAAGCAGAAAAACAAAGCCTCCACTGAATGTTCAACTGCTTTTATAGACAGTTGCCTGGCTCTCTGGCTAATGGGAGAGATGATGAATGCTCCCAAGATACCACTTCAGTCAATTAATTAGTTAATGTTTAAAGATGGAAAGTGTCATGTAGATGAGAACATCATGATTCTCTCAATAAAAAAGACTTAAAGTGAGAAAAAATAGGAATGACAAGACCGTGCAAATTTTGCCTTTGAACTACAGTTCCCCTCTCTGATTCTGTGGCCAGTCACAGGGCGGTGAGCACCTCCCGACTGTCAGGCCACCTCTGGAAAATTTTCTGTACAGTGAGTGTGATGAGGTGGCTTCTCTTTTTTTCTTGTAAGTGGAATGAGGGTAGGGATGTCCACAGCTGGGTCGGTCGTTTGGGGCTCCAGAGCTGGGTTGGAGCCTTTCCTAAATCAGTCACACTTCAGGAAGGACTGGCAGATGAGGGCGTGGCATGCAAGCCCTTCTTTAAGATAACCAATTTTCAAGATCCGGGGAAGTAAACTTCAATCCTCCCTTATGAGGCTTTTGAGCTTTGAGCTTGAAAACAAGAAGGAAAACAGAGGGTGGGATGCTGGGTGAATGTTAAACGCAGATGGGCGTGTAAGCAGGGGTGTTACTGAAAGGAGAGGGTCATCGGAAGTGACCCCCACTGGGCTGCAGGACTCAAGCCCCACGGGTTTGTACTGTTGCTTCCACGCTGGGTGGGTGGCCACTTTGGTGAGAAGCTTTGGGGTGGGGGCAGACAGTCCACATCTGCTACAGGTTCCTCAAATCCTCCCTTCTCCAACCATCCTAGACAGATACCTGCCTTCCCCCATTCTGCTGCCTGCACCTCACCTGCCTGTTGAGAGGGCCTTGCAGACAGGAGATGGATCCGAGAAGCACAGACACAATGATTTCTCGAAATTTCATTCAATCCAGATATTTTAAAAAATAGCAGTATTTTATTTGAAGACCTATCCCTGGCATGACATACTCATGATTGTGGGCTGATAAAAAGACTTTTTCTTTTCTCATCACAGCTGCTCAGACATTTTTCATGAACAGAAGTTGGAAAACAATTGATTAAAGCATAATCTCATCTTCCCACACAGTAGCTAGTAGTGATGGAGAACTTAGGCTCTGAAGTTAGACAGGTCTGTGGTCAGAAGCCTGGATCTCACCCATTAGCTGTGTAAACTTGTAGTTTCCTTTACTGCTCAGAACCTCAACTCCCTCATCTGTAAATGGGGAATCCTAAAAATATTTATCCTGGGAGGATTGGAAAGAAAGTTGTTTATTCATTCGTTCCACAAATATTGATCGAGCTTCTATGATGTGGCAGACAAGTACTGGCTTGTGGTCTGACAGTAGTAAAACAGGAAAGTCCTTTGTCTTTTTGAAGTTTATATTATTATGAGGAGGCAGACAATAATTAAGTTAACTGAAAATGGTGATGATGATCTGTGAAGTAAATACAGTTAAGGAACATGATAGAGATGGGCAGAGCATGGAAGGTGAGCAACTTCGCTAGGGAGGACCGCTCTGAGATGACATAGAATTGGGAAATGAGGGCTGATGTTAAGAAGAGGTGGCAAGAATACACGGAAGAACTGTACAAAAAAGATCTTCACAACCCAGATAGTCATGATGATGTGAACACTAATCTAGAGCCAGATATCTTGGAATGTGAAGTCAAGTGGGCCTTAGAAAGCATCATTACGAACAAAGCTGGTGGAGGTGATGGAATTCCAGTTGAGCTGTTTCAAATCCTGAAAGATGATGCTGTGAAAGTGCTGCACTCAATATGCCAGCAAATTTGGAAAACTCAGCAGTGGCCACAGGACTGGAAAAGATAAGTTTTCATTCCAATTCCAAAGAAAGGCAATTCAAAAGAATGCTCAAACTACCGCACAATTGCACTCATCTCACATGCTAGTAAAGTAATGCTCAAAATTCTCCAAGCCAGGCTTCAGCAATANACATTATGTGAAACACTATATTAATTGAATTTGTTTCAAATGTTCATTATATTTCTAAAATTGTTTATTTGCTATAAAACTACATGAAAAAGCAAAACAAATTTATTTGCTTTTTTTTTTTAATATTTCTTTAAAGGGTGAAATTAAACTGTCAAGACTAAAATAAACCACCTAATATAGAAAAGGCTCCAATTTTTCTATCTTCTAACACAATTCACTGTATTATTTTAGTTTTTCTTCCATAAAAATAAATTTGTTGAACATATTTATTAGTTGCTATATAGATGAATATCATGTTGGATATAGAGATATAGATATATGATAGATTAAATAAATAGATAGATAGCTTTGTTAGTGGAAGAAGATTCCTACATATTGGAAATATTGGTGAAGTTTTATGTCTCTGATATAGTTTCCTTAACTAATAAAAATAAACCAACAAAAAATTCATTATACATTATTTATGGAATGCTTATCTATATATTTTGAATTTAATTTACACCACTTATAGTAGTTTGGAAAATTAACTAAATGAAATTTTTGGTTAAGTAAGAGTTATGTTGCCAGCCTAATATAAGGGGAATATTAAGATATTATATAAATATACTTCTATTTACTTGATTCCTATTTAAGTAGACTTCTTCATGGACCACAGTTTTGTCACGGTGAAGGGGCTTGAGTAATTCAATGAAGCTGTGAGCCATGCCTTGCTTGGCCACCCAAGATGGATGAGTCAAAGTGAAGTTTTCTGACAAAATGTGGTCCACTGGAGAAGGAAATGAAAATCCACACCAGTATTTTTGCCATGAGAACCATATGAACAGTGTGAAAAGTCCAAAAGGTATTACACCAGAAATTGAGTCCTCCAGGCAGTCAGGTGTCAGAGATGGTACTGGGGAAGACCAGAGGGCAATTACTATTAGCACTAGAAAGAACAAATTGGCTGGGAGAAAGTGGAAATGACAGTTGTGGATATGTCTGGCTGTGAAAGTAAAGTTTAATGATATAAAGAAAAATATTGCATAGGTACCTGTAAGAAGAGGTGGCAAGAATACACAGAAGAACTGTACAAAAAAGATCTTCACCACCCATATAATCATGATGATGTGATCACTAATCTGGNGTGAAAGTAAAGTTTAATGATATAAAGAAAAATATTGCATAGGTACCTGTAAGAAGAGGTGGCAAGAATACACAGAAGAACTGTACAAAAAAGATCTTCACCACCCATATAATCATGATGATGTGATCACTAATCTGGAGCTAGATATCTTGGAATGTGAAGTCAAGTGGGCCTTAGAAAGCATCACTATGAACAAAGCTAGTGGAGGTGATGGAATTCCAGTTGAGCTGTTTCTAATCCTGAAAGATGATGCTGTGAAAGTGCTGCACTCAATATGCCAGCAAATGTGGAAGACTCAGCAGTGGCCACAGCACTGGAAAATGTCAGTTTTCATTCCAATCTCAAAGAAAGGCAATGACAAAGAATGCTCAAACTACCACACAGTTGCACTCATCTCACATGCTAGTAAAACAATGCACAAAATTCTCCAAGCCAGGCTTCAACAATATATGAACCATGAACTCCCTGATGTTCAAGTTAAAAAAGGCAGAGGAATCAGAGATCAAATTGCCAACATCCACTGGATCATGGAAAGAGCGAGAGTTCCAGAAAAACATCTACTTCTTCTTTGTTGACTATGCCAAGGCCTTTGACTTTGTGAATCACAATAAACTGTGGAGAATTCTGAGAGAGAGGGGAATACCAGACCACCTAATCCACCTCTTGAGAAATCTGTATGCAGGTCAGGAAGCAACAGTTAGAACTGGTCATGGAACAACAGACTGGTTCCAAATAGGAAAAGGAGTACGTCAAGGTTGTATATTGTCACCCTGCTTATTTAACTTATATGCAGAGTACATCATGAGAAACACTGGACTGGAAGAAACACAAGCTGGAATCAAGATTTCCAGGAGAAATATCAATAACCTCAGATATGCAGATGACACCACCCTTATGGCATAAAATAAAGAGGAGCTAAAAAGCCTCTTGATGAAAGTGAAAGAGGAGAGTGAAAAAGTTGGCTTAAAGCTCAACATTCAGAAAACGAAGATCATGGCATCCGGTCCCATCACTTCATGGGAAATAGATGGGGAAACAGTGGAAACTGTGTCAGACTTTATTTTGGGGGGCTCCAAAATCACTGCAGATGGTGACTGCAGCCATGAAATTAAAAGACACTTACTTCTTGGAAGAAAAGTTATGACCAACCTAGATAGTTTATTCAAAAGCAGAGACATTGTTTTGCTGACTAAGATCCGTCTAGTCAAGGCTATGGTTTTTCCTGTGGTCATGTAT